>JAUYWG010000056.1:19755978-19769925 GCA_034779775.1 Enteromius afrohamiltoni
TTATTGTTATTTTATATTCTATAATATAATATTGTAATTACTATTCACATTACATTGACTGTATATTTTAATATTACAACACATTAAATATATAAATGTTTATGTAATGGAACAAATATGTGGTAGATATATGATAATATTTTATTCTATAATGTAGAATATATTATATATATATATATATATATATATATATAGAAAGAGTTTATAAATTATATAATTAATATGAGCTGATAAATTATATTGGATTATTATAATGTGATTATATAGTTTCACAACGCGACATCTCACAATATGATATATAATTATCTAAAAAACCAATTACTCTGTGCGTGTGTGTGTGTTATTGAACATATAGAAACATCTCATACGTGTCATTTCACAAGTGACTGGTTCTGGAGAGTTTCTGGAGTTGCAGAGCTTCATCCTGAGAGTACCTGGGAGCTGATATACCTGTGCGTGCGGTCTCAGATCAGCTCTGCTGCTTAAAGACGCTCTCGCTGACCTTCACTGTTTCCAGCTCATCTACTGCCCCCTGCTGGACATTACTGGGGATCTGGAATATTGCAATCATATCAGCTCATATGAAGAATAGGTCTTCATATATAATCCTGCTCTCATTTAGATTTGCATTTCTGTACCACATATCATAATCTAACTTTAATGTGGACACAGTTTCTATTTAACACTCAAGTCATTTAGTAGACACATAAAGTGAGACTGACAAACAAGTGCTTCCTTTAGAAAAGCAAACAGTTACAAAAAGACTCCTAATGCAAGTATTAAACAAAGAAACAAACCAACAGATAATATAGCAGGTGATTTGTGTGCAAGGTGTATATCTGTAGAGCATGTGAGTTCACTCTCCACGGCCAGCAGAGGGCGGCAGAAGAAGAAAGCTAGAATCTCACTGTGTGAACCTACCAATATATATTTCAAGAAATCATATACGTTCATAAGTTCACTAAAAAGGCTTCATATAGTTTCAGGATCGGAGGGATGAGGGCAAACCACGTGATGCCAAAGTAACGTCACAACTTACACATCTTTATTTTATTAGACTAAAATAGTAAACACATTTAGCTCGTCAAAGATATCACAATAAAGTTTAAAACAAAACATTTCCATTGTGGTCCTTGAAGTAAAGCACAAACTCTATCCTTACACTGGCACTGCGTTATAAAGACAAGAATTACAGTAAAATGACAAACATTTACCGTCACGAATATTCACATGATACGGATTCATCAACAAAAAGCTTTTAACTAACCATAGTAAAAATACCTTTAATATCCAGAGGTACTTTATTCCACAAAAGTGCCCCAGAATCTTTAAAAGACCTACGATCATACATCATAGTAATGAAATATCCATAAGACTTTGCCTATTTTTATAACAATGTTATTTAAGTGCATTTAGAAATATGAAGGTGCATGCTCTAGTATTGATAATCTTATTTTAATTTCACTTTTTAAATCTAATGTGTGTTAGTATGCTTTCTACAAGTATCCAATCAAGACACTTAACATGGGAAACCTCAACATGTGTGAAACGACTAAACCCTAAAACTAACTTTATCAATACCTTTCTGATATTAAACAATCCCTGACCTTAACAGAAACCTTATTCAAATTCTTTTTTATCCCCAGATTGAATATGTATGTCCCGTTTTACCTAAAGCCACTCAGTTTATTTTCAGAAAGCCAGATTCTTATTACAAAGCTCCTTTCCTAAATTTCCAAAATAAACTTTTTTGTATCCTGCCAGCATCCTTATCTGAAATGGTTGGTATAAATATTGACAATAAAGCTAAGTTGTGGGTTTATTCAGCAAGTAGTTATTTATGCCAGACCAAACTTGGTTTGATTAAGACATCTTGTTATGCAAAGTGGAGAAATATGACAAAAGACACTCAGTTTAGTATGCATTAAATCATATTAACGGGATAAACAGAAGATATAAGGACCTACAAAATATGTTTTCCATTTCAAAAAAATATTATTTCGTTTTTTTGAAATAATATGAATATAACAAAATAAACCAAAGATCTAAAGTGTGAGCTGTGTGCTGGTTATTACAGAAAAAAGATTTTAAAATACATTACACTGTCTAAAATAAATAAATGAATATAAAATTAACATGACAATAAAATTTCATAAGTATCAAAATAAGTGCTCAAACACTGCACAACTAAGCTTCCATTAAATTGCATTTATTCAATTAACAGATGCTTTCATCCATTTCACTGAGTTAATACAGAAGGCTATTAGAAATGCTTTTGAATCAGTTTTGCAGTCACAAGTTCACCCTAGTTCAAAAAGAAAATGCATTTATTTCTTATTCAATATAAGTTAAAATCTTTAAACAGATTTACTGACATATCACTCGACTCACTGATATAAAAGTTATAATTAAGCTGCACGATGCACATTTCGTAATATTAAGCCTAAATACTGTCTTTAAAATGCAGTATGTTTAAAGCGCACCTGAGGTAGGCCTATACTTAGTATACTTGTATACTAAAACGCTTATACTAGTATACTTAGGCCTATATAGTTCCACTTAAGCACAAATCAATCATTTTGTCTTTAGTTGGACTTCTGCACTACTTCCACATAATTTAAAAGTGCATAAAGCACAAAATGAGTTGCTCCAATTTAGCAGACTTTAAGTATATCGCTTTAGTATACTAAAAGTACGATTTCAGCTCTATATCGGCCTATACATACGTGAATGTAGGCTATTTGTAGTGTACTCGGCATGAAATAAATGTATTTCAATTACATTTGAGTATTTTACAGAGATGCAAATAGAAAAGGGGGAAGGAAACAGTTGAGAAGATTGCACAGACTGGTGACGTGCTTCTTTTAGATATTTGTTTTGTAGTCACTTATTACCTCATATATCCAAAACTGTAAAAGCAAAATAAACATAGGCCTGTTGTTGCAAATTTTTACAAAAAATCTAAACTGAATATCTTTGGTCACAATGCCATGTTAAAAAAGATGAAGTGAGCGCCATTTAAGACAATATTGGCTGATTAGATGACAATTCTGACCTAACATCCAAAATGTTTGCCCTCTCTCTTCACCGTTCCCACATCCTACATCTCATCACTTCACAAACCTTCTGTATCTAACCTTGCAGGAGCCCAAATACATGCTTGGATCTGAATCTCACATGTGAGCTCTTTTTTTCCCAAAAAGGTGAGTTGTCGGTGAAAGGTGTGAGTCTCTATTTTTCATTATAGGCTGCACAGGTGTGTAAAGAATCACATTTATTTTGACAGGAAAATAATGTACTTAAATAGCAAACCAACTTGTTTTTCTTAAATATTTTGATTAGAAAGTGCTTTGTTAAAGTGATCCTTCTAAAAATGATTCGACATTGTTATGTAATACAGCGACATTCACACATTTTTAAGCGACCGAACACTTTTCGCGGTCGCCATTGCGCGAGACGCGACGCCACATCACTTCTGGTACAGTTATTCATCAGAAGCGTTTATTTCTCTCATTTAACAGTCGTGATAGACTTCAGGGCGTGAGTTTGTGAGTGGGTTGAGCGTGCGTTTCGCCGAACTGGGCCGGTGGTTCGTGTTTCTCCACCCGTTTCCATTCGCCCAACCCCCACAAACCACAAAAGCCCGCCCTTCTTCAGTCCGAGCAACCGAACATGATAACACCCCCTTGCGCGACGTCACTCGCACGATCATGGGACTTGTAGTTCACGGAGCGCAGAATCGAAGGCGCGCCGCTCGCTTCGGAACTACAAGCCCCAAACGTCACCACGCCCACCGTCCAATCTGAATATGTGGGAGGGGAGCATCCGCCCACAAAAGCCACAGCAATTTTAGAGTGCCTCAAATGCAATTGTGCATCAAAAAAGTGAACAATTGGAAATTCGGGAAATGTCGTGAGTGAATTCCGCACGCAAAAACACCAGGGGGAGAGAAAAACGGAGCTGCCCGCGCGTGACGGTTTGGCATTCATAGATATTTAAATGGCAGTGGGTGGGCCTTCGCGCAGACGGAGCTCTCTGACAGACCTGCGCTTATATCCGCGGAGGAATATTATTTAATTCCGGATCTAACAGCGCAGATAGGTCCGTGGTGAGCGCGCGAGGGACCGCCGCCGTTCGACGCGAGACGCCGGGAGTCGCTTGGCATTTTGTGCTCCGTTATTGAAGGGTGTTTTTGCATTGGCACCGCCCTTCCTGACGGGGTGGGTCCGTGCGTCAGAGCTGCGCCACAGTCTGCGGCCGCTGGAGAAAATAGGCCGTCCTTCTGCTGGGCTGTTGCCTGCCTTCTGCCTGCCTGCCTTTTTTCTCTTAAACAACTCCTCTCCGGGTTTCATTAATGCGGAATGAGTGGTACGTACCCTCCCCTCCTTATGCGTCTCCACCCCTTCATTCTCCATGCGTGCGTCTGTGCCATCTATCCATCGCTGTCCCCCCACTTTCATATGGGATCTGCTGTTTATTTGTGGCCATTGATCAGTTTTGGGTCTTGTGCAATGCCTGTAAGGGACGGGGAGGCTTGTTTGGGGGGATATTGATGTGTTTAGAGGTCTAGGAGGTTTTTGCATGAGCTTTTTGTCTTGCTTTTCTAGAGCATTGCATTGCATTTCTTTCATGTCCAACTCCAAATTCACCTTTGCTACCTTTGGCTTGGACTTTTTCTTTTCAGATCAAAAGAAGGAAGCCATGGCCACAGATGGGGGGAAAGCCAGCGGAGGCGAAGTTGGTACGAAAGGGAAAAGTTCTGGATCACAGGTATCCCAAATGTCAAGTTTGACTCGGATGGTGCCTCTTAAGTGGCCAGTTGTTTGTGCACTACAAGCACTTCCTGATTATTGCAGGGCGCTTCGGTGCACAGTTACACGCATCCACACTGGTTCCTGTCTTAACCTGTTACGCTTTGCAATACTTTGATAAAACATGTGTGAGGTAACGCTTTTAATCTGTAGCGTTTCAGAATCTGGACACGAGTTTCATTGTAATGATTTTGCACAAACATGCAGTGTCCAAAAGTCTAAAAGTCTTTAAAATCTGGAAATAAACTCAAAATGCAAGATACAATGAAACATAATGGCATCAAATATAAGACAAACATCGAAGAGTCTGATCTATTACTTGGTCATCAAATAAATATCACCAAACTGGTGACAGTAGTACATGGACATCATGTTTTGTTCATGTCGACTGTATTAAAGTGAAAAAGAAAAAAGAAAAATCACAAGAAAATAAAGACGTTCACAAATTCTTTTACACATTTCACTGAAATGTTTAAATCTAAATGATATAATATAAATAAGAATAAAATGTAAAAAAATAAACAAATAAAATAAATGATAAATAATAATGCTGTCATTAAAGCAATAAATATTTTATTAATATAATATATTCAAATTCTAAGTCCTTGAACTGAAATATATTTAACATTTAAAGAACATACAATACGCATAAATAATTTATGTGACAACAAAGAGAACATGTTTTGGTCGTGTCAGCAACACCACTACTGTCATAAATATAACATAATATGAAATAATAATTATAATAATATGATATAAATGTCTCATATATCTTTATGTCAGAAATGTATTTTATATATAGCCTATTTTATATATAAAATTAACTTTTATTCACACAAACACATTTAATTTTACATCATATTAAATAAACATAAATATTAAAAATAATGAGATATGAATAATTTAGGTTGTATCCTATAAATTAATTATTATAAATATTATTTGTAACAGAAAACATTTCAGAAGCATTTTCACTTGTGACTTATTTTTTAAAATCGTACTTATTTATCGAACAACAATCAAAACAGATGAAAAATTATATTCTACATCAGTTAGCATCAAAATATAGAAAAATGAAAGCATACACATCATCAAATCTGATTTGTGTTAGCAAATGAAAACAGAACGACAGCACATGAATGGTCTGTGTGAAAACAATGGATATTAAGTTGTATAAGCTTGAGCAAAAAAACAGTTCATAATATGTCCAAAAAACAATATTCCACTTTTGATTTCAGACTTTTGCAACTCACTGTGCTTGACATGTTTGTGTGTGTGGAAGATTTCAGAGTTAGTTTAACAGAATGAGTTTTTTGTCATGAAGAGTTTGTCTCTGGAGACCTTGATCGTGAAATGGAGAGACTGTGGTTCACACGCACACTTGCTCTTCCTGTGAGCCCGCCCACATCTACTGACACTGACATATCACTCTCTGTGTGTGTGTGTGTAGGATGCACAGCCGTCTCCTCTCGCGTTGCTGGCGGCGACGTGCAGTAAAATAGGCGGTGTTGGCGGCGAGGGTCAGACGGCCACGCAGCAGCAGATAATAATCGACCCTAACCAGGGCCTGCTACAGCTCCAGAACCCCACGCAACAGCTCGAGCTGGTTCCCGCGCAGCTGACGGGAAACGGCTGGCAGATCATAGCCACTTCCCCTGCCGCCACAACCAAGGACAGCGTTCAGCAGCCGGCGGCCAGCGAGAGCGCAGCGGGGCGAAAGGTCAAAGCGGCAGCTTCGAATAACGCACCTGGCTCGCAGCAGCAGCAGCAGTTTCAGATCATCCAGGTGCAGAATCTGCCGAACTCGTCCGGCGGGATTCAGTATCAAGTCATCCCACACCTTCAGACCGCCGACGGACAGCAGATCCAGATCAGCCCTAGCAACTCCGCCGCCTTAAGCGTCCAGCCCGAACAGATCCAGCTCATTCCCGCCGGAAACAACCAAGCCATTCTGGCCACGCCCCAAAGGGCGGGATCCACCGGCATCGTCGCACAAAACCAGACGATTCCACTTCAAATCAGGCCGTCGTTTCCCTTGCAGCTGCAAACTATTCAAGGTACACAGTTTTGCCAGAATTTTTTTTTTTTTTTAATTAAATGGGTTAGTTCATCCCAAAATAAAAATTCTGTCATGAATTACTCACCCTCATCTCCTTCTAAACCTGTTAGACATCTTAATAAGGTGCTTTTGATGAAATCAGAGCGCTATCTGACCCTACAGATGGACAGCAGCACAAATGAAATGATCCCAGATCTAGAAACGTAGGAAAAACAGCCAAAAAATTATTTTCTCAACCATTCTCTCGTGTTCTGAAGATGAACAAAGGTCTTACGGGTTTGAAACAACAGGAGGGTGAGTAATTAATGACAGAATTTTAGTTTTGGAGTGAACTAATCGTTTAATGTCTGAGATTTTCGGAATGCAACGCGATTCCTCTGGAATCGATTCTGATATTAGATTTGAACAGCAGATGGTGCCGCATGCTTTAGAATCAGCTGAATACTTACACAAACCTAAAGTAGTCATTCATAAAATTTGCAAAGTTTAAAGTGAGCTTACGTTAATCTTACATTATAAAGGTGAAATTACATGTCTCATGAGTATTTGAGTATGCCGATTAAAAGCGCCATCTGCTGTTGAAATCTCAGCTCAGAATTGATTCAGAGGAATCGTAATGCATTCGGAAGATCTCAGTTGAATCATGGAAACATAGCTTATGAGCGTGACAATCGCATTCGACTAATTGTGCAGTCCTACTTTATACGTATCATTCTTGTTGTGAACATGCTTGTATTTTATAATTGCTTTTGCCACGAGAATAGGCTCGGAAACTGACGTAAAAATATTCTACTACTATTCAAGGTACACAAGCGCCTATGGTGACGACGCTACCTATTAACCTCGGCGGCGTGACTTTGGCATTGCCGGTGATCAACAACGTTGCAGCAGCAACAGGGGGCGGAGCTTCAGTTCAGCTTGTCCAATCAGGCGACGGAAGCATTTCAAATGGAAACCAAGCAAGCTCAGCGGAATCCATGTGCGTGACGGCCAGCAACGTGATCGCGGACGCTTCGGCGTTATCTACCGCAGCCGAAAGCCAGAAAGACAGTCAAGTGGGCGAGTCGGATGCCCAGAATCTCGCTCAATCCAATGGACTCCAATCTGCATCCGAGCAGCCCGGCCAAATCCAGCAGTTCCAAATCGTAGGGCATCCGGTTCTCCAGCAGATCCAGATCCAGTCGCCCCAGCAGCAGGTCGTGCAGGGCTCCATACAGACTTTGCAGCCGGTGCAGCAGAACCTCCAGCTGCAGGCCTTTCAGAACCCCACGCAGGTTCTGATCCGGACGCCCACGCTCACCCCGTCGGGTCAGATCAGCTGGCAGACGGTGCAGGTGCAGAACGCTGGCATGCCTCAGCAGCTGACGCTTGCGCCCGTGACGTCCGGCTCCAGCGGGGGCACATTCACCCAGATCACTCCGCTGACACTCGGCGGGTCACCCATCACGCTCAGCGCCGCCCAGCTGCCCTCTGGGACCGGGGTGCAGACGGTGAACATCGCCGGGCTGGGGGCGGCTGGGGTGCAGGTACAGGGCGTCCCGCTCACCATCACCGGCGTACAAGGTAAGCCCCTCCCACCTGTCATGTGACACCTGTTGAACTCCGTATATTCATAGTTTTCAGTCACCTGCCTGTATTTAATGCCTGATAAAGCCACTATTTGTAACGCTTCAAAAGCGGCACCTAGTGGTGAAGAATGAATTAGCATTTTCATTCAGACCAACAAGGGCTACTATTTCATGATGTCAAATTAAAAGGGCTTGGGATTCAAAAAAATGTATACACGTTGCACTTTCAGATTTAGTACTGTTACACACTGCATGAAAGATCATCTTCAGAAATACATAATAAGGGAAAACCCATAAAACTACCAGACTGCTTTCCAGAGATTTTGTGTTAGCATTCAGTAATTTTAACTGTTGCTTAATTTTAAGCCTTTGTATGCTATATTCATCCTCCGGGTGTCAAATCTACATCTTGTTTACTTCACCATTTGTGACAATAGTACATCTATGACGTGTGTCTGTTAAATTATTCATGAGACTGTGTGTTCTTATCCTATGAGAAAACGTTTCGCTTCATTATTCACAACATAATGTTTTGATTTGTTACGATAAACACTTCATCATTCACATTAAGGAGTGTGTTTGTTTTTGCTTTTGTAATAAGAGTTCGGCACAAACATGATTTATTCACTTGGTGTGAAGCCTTATATAAACACTGCAGAATAATCCTTATAAGTTATCAGAGGTGCACAAATACATCTGTAGTATTCACCATTATTCAAGTTACCCAGCTATGACGACTTCTGCTGCTGAGAATCCCAGAAACGTGAAAAAGGTTCATAGAGGGCAGTTACCTTCATGAATAATTGAGCGATTTGTTTGGAATTAATACACAGTTCTCAGTTAAATTCATTCAAGTTCAAACAAGTTCATGTTCAGCCCATCACCCCAAAGCTATTAACGTTTTTGAATCCCATTAGTGATTCTCATTAGATATTTTTAGTTATAATAATAAAAAAAAATGTCCAATTTAATAACGTGATCCTTTTCTTTTCATCTGTGTATATACAGAAAAAGCAGCATAGAAAATACTACCATGATGTAGAAACTATATACCATTTAAAATGTAGTTAAACAAATGGTTAATAAAAATTATAAAAAAAAAAAAATCTAGATTTTTAAATATTTTTAATTAATACTAAATACGTTAACTAAATACATTATCTGAAATAAAATAAAATATTTAAAAAGTTTATTTCAGGGTTTATTTCAGGGTTTATTTAAATTTATTTTAATATAATTTAATTTACTAAAAAATAAATAAAATAAAATCAGTTTAAAATATTTAAAATAAAAACGCAAACAAACTAATTAAAATGAAAACAGTATGAAAGTGAAAAATTAAAAACAAATTCAAAATATTATTAATACTAAAATAAGACTCATACTCAATGTATATATTTATTTGGTTAGTAAAATATTATTTTGAATTTTTGACTATAAAACAGAAATAAAAATAAAATAAAAAGTAATAAGAAATATATAGACTAATATATAGACTAATATATACATATATATATATATATATATAAATACTAAATATATATAAGAAATATATAAAGACTAATAAAAAGCACAAAAACTAGTTAACATTAAAAAAATCATGCTGAATATAAGTAAAAACGGTAAAATTATCTATAGTTATTTATTTATTTATTCTAATAAACAACATTTGGGTGTTGAAAATGTGCTTAATTGTCACAAAAATAATGTTACAAAGAATAACATTTAATCTGGAAAATGATATTAAACATTTTTTTTCCATTTGTTTCTAAAGAAATAGATGTTGCCATTATTATCACAGTATTTGTAACAACATATATCCAGATTGTAAAATGTGTTTCTTTCTAAAACTCTTGGATGTTTCATTTAAAAATGACACACATATAGTGAATTATAGCAGCATGAAATGTAATTGTGTGCTTTTCCTCTTTATTACTCATGAAGTAAAACGCAAATGTGTGTCAGATTACAGACCTTTCTCTAGGGGTTCTTATGGAAAATAAGGGTTATTTTACCAGGAAACACAGGGACTCGCACGTATTAGTTCAGAACATTTATGACACTCGCTTTTTGAGGTCTAATAGATATTCTCCAAAACAGCCCAAGCTCCACTGATGTTTTGAGCTGTTCTCTCAGTCAAGCATTCACAGAGTGATTTAATCAACTGTGCTGTTTGTGAAACCCTACAGGTCAGCAGCAGGGTCAAGAGGGGGTCAAAGTTCAGTCCGCTCCGGTGACGGTGACTGTCGGCAACATCAGCAGCACGACCCTGAACGCAGTGAGCCCGGAGCAGATGGGGCAGGTCCAGAGCCCTTCGGACCAGGAGGGTCAACCCAGCAAGAGGCTGCGCAGAGTGGCTTGTTCCTGCCCCAACTGCAGGGACGGAGAGGGCAGGTACGTCCTCCTCACCTGGGAGGGGTAACGTCAGCCACCACAAGAGATTACACCCGGGGAATAAAAGACTTTCATGCTTTGTAGATGTTGTTTAGCAGTATGGAAGCTTTTCAAGCAATTGTTATTCAATTGTAAGATACTTTTTCAGAATTCTTAAGAAA
Source organism: Enteromius afrohamiltoni (assembly GCA_034779775.1). Classification (NCBI taxonomy): domain Eukaryota; kingdom Metazoa; phylum Chordata; class Actinopteri; order Cypriniformes; family Cyprinidae; genus Enteromius; species Enteromius afrohamiltoni. The sequence goes on from JAUYWG010000056.1 coordinate 19,766,972, forward strand.
AAGGAATAAGAATAAGATATAAATTCTGAGAATTCAAAGGCAAAAAAAATTATGAGATATAAATAAGAAAAAACTTGTAAGATATAAAATTGTAATTCTGAGAAAAAAGTTGAAAAAAATTGGATTGTGAGATATAAACTTATTAGGGAAGAAGTCAAAGGTGCAGGATATTAATGCGAGATGTGAGATATTAATGCAAAAAAAAAAAAATATATATATATATATACATATAATTTTGCCTTCCTGACTTTTCAGCCACAAATTTAAAAAAAAAAGTAATTAAATTAAATTTCACAATTATAGAGATCAGAGAAAATGTTAATTGTGATGTATAAACTCTTTATTTAAAGTCAGTTAAAATTAATTTTTAGTAGATCAGACTGTAAAAATAATGCTAGTTAGATAGATAAATAGAGATAACCAGTATAGTCTTTCAGTGGGTTCATGAGTTTTGACCAGCCAAAGCACAGAATGTTAGCGTGACTTCTCTGTATTGTGACAGAAATAACAGTGACCCGTCAAAGAAGAAGCAGCATGTGTGTCACATGGAGGGCTGTGGGAAGGTTTATGGAAAAACGTCTCACCTGAGGGCTCACTTGCGCTGGCACACCGGAGAGAGACCGTTCGTCTGCAACTGGATCTTCTGCGGAAAGCGCTTTACCAGGAGTGACGAGCTTCAGCGGCATCGCAGGACGCACACAGGTGAGCAGACGATCACACAACCAGACATAAACACAGAATCAACACGGTTCCTGTCATAGAAATACAGGAATACAGCACACTTACTTGAACATTGATTTTCATTTATACTTCTCGCAATTGAATGAAATATATACTCTTTAAATAGTAAAAAGTGCAACACTTTTTTTAACAAAATATAATATATGTGTGTGTGTGTGTGTGTGTGTGTGTTTTTGACAGCATGATTTATCTCAAATATAAATAAACAAATAAATAAATAAACACAGCATCAACACATATACTATGTAAAGAAAAACTTTTATTTTGGATGCGATTAATCACGATTAATCATTTGACAGCACTAATATATATATATATATTATGGTTTTAACTTGACTTTAGGGCTGGGCGATTTGGCCTAAAATTAATATCTCGATTAATTGAACATTTTCACTCAATTACGATTAATGAACGATTATTTTATTTATTTATTTTTTTTGCCCTCATAGTTCTGACAAATCTGTGCAAAAGGGTGCATTACTTGATTTTAAAATAATTGAAGGAAACACGCTCTTCTATCTATGATTATTTATTAAACATCAATGTTGAACAACTGAAATTAAAGCACACATTGCCTAAAACAGTTACTTTGTTCTTATAAAAAAGTAAAAATAAATAAAATAAATTATTTTCAATGTTTTTCTTATTAAAAGTAGAAAATAAGCAGTATCTAATAAATAAAATAACTCTAGTATATCCTGTAAATAATATTTTAAACAATGCATTTCTTGCATCTTCTGTAAACAAATATTTTAATATGCAATGTATCATTTAGGGTTGGGTTGATAGACGATACCATCGTCCATCGCGATCCTCCGTCCCGCCGCAGCAGCAGCACCAAGCTCACGAGAAATACACTAAATCTATGGCGGCAAATCTATGGCATTAATAAGCGAGTGCACCACTGATGCTGGCGAGCGCGGTAAATCATTTCCGCGAGAGGAAAACAGATGTACATGGGAAGAAACGATTAAAGTCGGTTCTGAATGTCGATTACGATTCATTTTCGATTCATTTTCCAGCCCTACTTGACATAACCATTTATTTTATACTATGAAATGAATATATATTTAAAATAGTAAACAAATTGCTATACTTTATTTTACATATAATATAATATAATATAACATAATATAATAAAGTGTGTCTCTGTGTGTGTGTGTGTATAAAACACAAAACTGTTATCCAGCAAAGTTAAAAGTACCACAAGCTTGTTGAAGTACCATCTCTGCCTCAGTATAATCCAGGAAAACCCCTATAATATAGGTTTGGGAATCACCCGAGGCCCCACGATACAAACTGATCATGATATTTGTGTCACAGTACAATATTCTGCATTGTATTGTAATTTATTTCCTTTTTCCAAATTCAAATTATGTTGAAGGACAACTTTGGCACCATCTAATTGTTTAAAAAATAAATAATAAATAAATATTGCTGCAGTACAAAATGGGATTACGTAAAGCAGAAAAACTGACCAAAGCTTTCATGAAAATCTGTCAGAAATGTTCCCTTACTCTTTCTGTAGAGTAATAATCCAACTTGAACTGGTACAAAAACGTAAGCCGTTGGGGTATTAAAACATAAATTACTATTAAATTGAAAGTAAATGAAACTGCGTAGTCTTGCGCAGTCTTTCCTGATATCTGTCCGTGATGTCATCATCTTTATTAACTTACTGGATGCTGACCTCACCTAGTGATCTAGTGGATCGTAAAGAAATGGATTTTATTATTCTACCAAATAGTATAATTAAAGATCAATATTTGGCGTCCATGTATCATTACAGTATTGCTGTGAAAAATATTGCGAAAAAATATTTCTCCCCCACCCCTACTATTATATCAGCAGTACATTTACCTTTAGTCATTTAGTAGACACCTTTAAACTTACAAATTAGGACAATAGAAGCACTCAAAATCAACACAAGACCAATAATACGCAAGTCTCAGTTAGTTTAATGCAGTACACATAGCAAGGTTACCCTTTCAGTCGAATCACTTCGACGTTACATACGGGAACTCGCCAGAGAGACCTATCTGCTTTGAGAGCTTTTTCTAAAGGCCAATGAATATTGGCGTGCACTGATTGTGCTCAGGTGCACCTCATCACTTCGTTACGGCGCTGGGGTTGTTACATATGAGACCGCTTCAGCGATGGTTACACGATCGGGTCCCAAGATGGGCATGGCACCGTGGCACACTTCGGATCGG
>JAUYWG010000056.1:19770025-19802247 GCA_034779775.1 Enteromius afrohamiltoni
CGGATGCCTCTCTCACAGGCTGGGGTGCTGTATGCAACGGGCAAGCAGCCTCGGGTCCCTGGACAGGTGTCCGACTGCGCTGGCACATCAATTGCCTAGAGCTGAGGGCAGTGTTCGTAACCTAGACGTTTTTAAATTATAAAATAAAGAAAATCGATAGAAAAAGAATAGAGCAAGCTAGCACTACTGCACACAGTACACTGCCTCTGAAACTTTCATTGGTCATAAAAAAAATTGGATCAGGTTTGGTTTTTCTGTGCTTTCGCATCTGTAGCATGCGTTTTGATGAAAAGGATGATAAATACAAAAACAGAAAAATGCATGCAAAAATTTTGGATTTTGGTGCAAGGACCTTTAGAGGCCTTTTTTGCTTTTGTTAACTGTGTAAAAAAACATTTAATATGAACAGAATACAATATAAATGATATATTTTCTTTTTTTAAAAAACTTTTCAAATCTTTTTAAATAAATAGAATACAAGTGTACATTTTTTTAAAGGATAGAATTAAAATAGAGAGCGTTAGAGTTAGAGGGTCAAATGAATATGGAAGATATGTGTTTTTAGCTGATTCTTGAAGACTCGGATGCTCAGATTGAGTTGGGCAAGTCATTCCACCAGAAGTGAACAGGTAATGTAAAAGTCCATGGAAGTGATTTTATGCCTCTTTGGGATGAACAATAAAGCATCGTACACTTTCAGAACGCAAGCTTAAAGAGGCACATAAATCTGAAGTAGTGAGTTTAGAAATTTATGTAAAGGAGTAAAAAATCGGTAAATGCTACAGTAAAAAAAACAGCAGCTGAGGATGCAGAAAATTCATTAAAAAATACAGTAACAGCATTTTAGGTTTTACGTTAAATTTACAGTTTAAATACCGTAATTCAGGTGAAGATGAGAAAGTCACATGATGAACCAAAGCCCATCCCACTTTTAAATGTGAACATATAGAAGGAGCTCAGTGTCATTCACACAAACACTGAACACCATCATGATGAGACAAATATGCAATAAATATTCATTTAACAACATCACATGCATCATACAACCATAATAAACATAACTCATAAGGAAAAAGAAGAAACAGTTATTTAAAAGAAAAAAAACATCAAATTCAAACAAAATTTAAAATGCAATGCAGGGAATTCTGGGAATGTCAGTTTACAGGTTTCCTGTAAACTTACTGGATATTACCATTAACTTTTTAATAGGTTTTTACCGTAACATTTACAGTTTTTTGAAAATTTCTGTCTCATCAAAAATGTTTCTTGCTACTGCATTCTGGATTAATTGTAAAGATTTAATAGAACTGGCTTGAAGACCTGCTAAGAAAGCGTTACAATAGTCCAGCCTGGACAGAACAATCATCAGTGGGCCACCTTTGACCTTTAGACATCTGTTTTGATCAGATGTGAATAAATGGATGCTCTTTTCTGTCCCGTTCAGGTGAGAAGAGGTTTGAGTGTCCGGAATGTTCGAAGAGGTTTATGCGGAGTGACCATCTGTCAAAGCACATCAAAACCCACCAGAACAAAAAAGGTGGGGCGGCACTTACCATCATCACCACAGAAGAGATGGAGGAGGAGGTGGACGAGGTGCTGGGCTCGCCGAGGATCGTTACAGTGGCGTCACTCTCGCAGGATTCCAACCCGGCCACGCCCACCACTTCAAACAATTTAGAGGAGGAATTTGAGTAGTTTTCCCTCCAAAAATGGTCGGCTGAAAGCACCATGATATTGTTTGTCAGTTTGTTTATCGGTTGATTTGTTTATGTTCTTCATTCTTTTTCTATCGACGATGGACAGCTGTTTGAGCGCACTCGATTTTTCATATGGAAATTTAATACTATCAGATATTATGACAAAGAATAATCTAATGGAAAATATGGAATAGTATGAGTTGTTAAGAGAAGAGTTCAACGATGGCGTTTGTTTTGTTACGAGTAGCACAAGAAGTACTGAAATTCCCAGATGCTCCTGAAGATGTCGCTATGCACAAAAATAATATATATATGTTTTCAAAGTGGTTTCTATGGAAAGTCGTTTCCGCCACAAGATTTAAAAAAAAAAAAATGTAAAAAGATAATTGATTTTTTTTTTTTATCTCACAATTCTGACTTTTTCTCGTAATTTTGTTTTTATTTTGCAGTTCTGACTTTTTACTTTGAATTTTATGCTTAAATCTTGCAATTCTGAGTTTTCATTTTTCCATCCTGACTTTTTTCCTTTTGAATTCTGAGATTTTACTCAAAATTCTTTCTTTTCGTATAATTTTATAGTTTGCAAATTCTGACCTTATTCCTCACAATTCTGAGTTTATATTTCACAATTCCTACTCTTTTCCTGATAATTCTGAGTCTATATTTCGCATTCTGACTTTTTCCTTTGAATTCTTAGTTTACTTTTTGCAATTGTTGTTTTTCTGCCATGGAATAAAAATATAATTTTTGCAAGATTCAGACTTTTTTTTATTTTTTATTCTGAGTTTATATTTCGCAATTAAATATTTAGCGACTTTTTATCTCGCAGTTCAGACTTTTTCTCAGAATTGTGAGTTTATATCTTTCAATTCTGATTTTATTTTTCGCAAGAATGCGTTTTTTTCTTTTTTTCACAGTGCAAGAAGAAAAAATCTTAATTGTCAGATGAAATCTCAGAATTGTGAAAACAATAGTTAGAATTGTGAGAAAAAGGCCAGAGCTGTGTGATACAATGTAAAACTGCAAAAAAAAAAGTTTGTGAATTGTGTTATAAACTTAATCTGATTGTTTCTATAAAATAAAATTAAATTCGCAAATGATAAAAAAATATATATCTGTGGCGGAAACAAGCTAGGTTTTGGATTGAACATGCAGTCGGGGATGAGATTCTCGGAGCTTCACGCAACGGTCTGTGGTTTTGCGTATGATCAGGCTAGAAAGATGAGCACCTAACAGATCTTTAGTACACGATTAGAGTCGCAGCACAAACTAGAAAGCGACGCCGTCTGTGATTGGAGCGTGTCGCGAAGTGTCAGCCAATCACGGCCTCGCGTACAGCACGCTTTAGAATTCAGGCACATATATAATAATAATAATAATAATAATAATATAATCTACGATTCAGCAACTTTTATGTAGGAGGAACGAGATTATAGAGGTGGGCTATTTAAAGAAAAGCACATTAGATTTACAAATAATGCATTCCAGTTATGATTACTTTAGAAATAAAAAAAATAAAATCAAATAAATAAACGAGAAAGAAAACAATCTAGCTTTCCAAAACATGCTATGTTTAACGAAAGCAATACTATAAAGACAATCTTTACCATGTTTACATTACCGAGGGGTAGAATAGGTTTAAGAAAAAGTTCTCTCTGATCTCAAGTCATATAAACTGTACTCTGATGCCTTAACAAACACTGCAGTACCCCTACGCTACGGCTGGGCAGGGGAACGTGGGGCTTCGACTGTGTTTTCAGAAATATTCATGTGCAGTAGCGCCCGGGTGACCGCATTTAGCTTTTTATACACGATGGCGAACACTGTGGTGATCCGCTCCAGCCCTCGTGAAGATCCCCCGACCCGCATCGAAGTGTCCTCCCGTTGACTTTCTTGCGCTCTCCAAAGAGATTCGACCCACCGACTCCCTCCAAACGCTCCCTCTGGACCGGTCACGTACCCTGAAGCCACTTGGATGAGTTTGATGTTGAGAAATCTGTGGCGTGGCGTTCTTGTTCGTGACTTTCGTTTCATTTCGAGCCCGTTTTTTGGTTCCCGCACAGCACGATGCCGCCTGTGTGTGCGCGTGTCTAATTTATTATTTATCCATCTATTATTAGTATTTGCTAATGTGTATTGTGCGCTATTGATGCAGAGATGACGTGCTGCATGATTCATTTCCGCTAACGATCTCTATTTAGTAACGATCTGTTATTTCTAAACGTGGTCCTTTTAGAAGTAAAAAAAAAACCATGGCTTTTAATTTATCTGACGTTTTTCGCACCATGACGTGTTTCAAATGGAGAAAAAAAAAGTTTAAAAAGAAATGGTTGATACCAAACAATTATAAATAGATGTTTTTTGGTAATATTTTCTGTGGCGAGCGATTTTCTTTAATATTTTCTAGTGACACCTCATTTGTAAATCATTTTTCTAAGATGTTCCTTTGTCCTCATGGCATTTGATAATGGGTTTTTTGCCAGGTTAGCCTGAAAGGCTGCAGTTTATTGATATTTTTAAAATAACTTTGTACAAACGTGTTATGTTAATGGGTAAAAAAACAAGGAAAAAAAGAGGAAAAAGAAATACTTTGCCTGCATAACACTTGAAATTAAAGTGAGTAATTCTGTCTTAAATATTTCATGTCTATGTCTTATTCTTTATTCTAGTCTGCTTTTATTTACAGTCTGAGCTTCAGTATAAAACAACACTTTACTGTAACCTTCCATTTGTCAACATTAATTACGTACACTAGTTAATGCTACCTAGAGTTAGTTAACCCAAAGAACCAAGATTAGGATGAGTTTGTTTCTTCATCAGATTTGGAGAAATGTTCCTCTGTATCTGCAGTGAATGGGTGCCGTCAGAATGAGAGTCCAAACAAACTGATGAAAGCCTCACAATAATCCAGACCACTCCAGTCCAGCAGTTCACATCTGGAGAAGACAAAAGCTGAAACAAGTTATGGAAAGAAAAATGTATTGGTATGGCTAGGTTTTTTAACAAATATAATACAAATGTTCAAAACCTCGAAGAGTCGTGTGAGTAAGCACGGCTGTCAGCAGAAGCTGAGTGTGTCTGTGTGAAGAGTCAGTGATGGAGGGCAGGAGTGAGGGATGGTTCATGTGGGCGGCTCTCTTTTGTTCTTTTCTCTGTTTGATTGACAGCTCTGTACCTGCAGCGCATCACCAAAGGGACGCTTTATCCACTTTAACAGCTGCTCTGTGTGTGTGTGTGTGTGTGTGTGTGTGTCTCACGCTCTGCACGCAGCACCTGTCTCTTTTCAGAAAGTATGTTCGTTTGACACATATTTCATACTGTAGAATAAACAGATAATGGGATTCATAGATTCTGTGGCCTCATCTGAAATAGGTCACACCAACCTGAGAAGCTTACACACAACTGTCCCATCAGCTAGCACTTTATCTAGACTAATACCATCAGATCATTTCTCAAAGATGTATATACTGATAAACACTGTGCGCTTTCCTATTTCCTATTGACCTGTCAGCCACAAGTGCAGTGCTCAAACTATTTCAAATATAGGGACTTGAGCTACAAACTGAACCATAATGCACTGTTTCTATCTAGTGTTTCACTAGTTAACCTGTTATCTCACCTGAATATGTTCGTAGATTTGTGTTGGATTTTATCTTTGAAATGAAAATATTTATATATGTCATACTTTCAGTTAATGTCATAAAACTAGTGTCGTGTACACGAGGCTGAAGAGACGCGGAGAGCGGAGGAACAGACAAACCGATTCAATTGAGTGAGTCATTTACACTTGGAACCGATCCGAATGATTCAAATTCGTGACTTCGATTTCTAATTCAAGCGATTCACTAGCAAAACAGATGAAAAGGTTTTCGACTTTCAAGAAAGCGCGTAGTGACGGGTGAAACTGAGCTTTTCGAAAACGATTCGTTGTTTCTACGCGCTCCAATTGAATCGTTGGATTGCGAATCATTTTTGCGAGTTGAATGATTCGAATCATCAATCGTTCGTGATCGGAACTCGAGTCCTGATCTAAAATGATGGTTCACGAATCATTATTCAGATGCAAATTACTATTACCAGTACAGTTATACAACAAAACAAATAAAGTGTAAGCTAATACAAATCGCCTAAGAAAATTAACCATGGCTTAAAAAATATATAATCATGTTTTTGTAGACCTATTACCACAGTTTTAGTAATGTTTTTTTTTCTTTCTTTTGAGTAAAACTATGCTTTATTTTCTCAAGGGATGTTGCAGGTAACAAAAAAAGTAATAAATGTACACCTAAGAGGACACATGATGAATAGGATGATTGTCGGGTAGTTTCCATGTACTTTTCTAAATCAACTTTGAATAAAGAACAAAGGTAGACAGTAAGACAGTATCCTACATTTGTGTTCATGTAAAATGTCGCTAGCAGGTGATTCATTTAAGTTCTTTTTTTAATAGTCAAACAATCCAAAGAGAGAAATGTCTCTTCTGAGGAAGATTCATTCACATCCACACAAGTCATTGATCGGTTGATTGAAAGTTGGACATTGCTTGTGATTTTCAAGAGTTTAGGGACACTATGACATGCCTCTACTGATGTGGGTATAAATAATAGATAAAAAGATCAAATCTTTTATTACTACATATTTAAAACAAAACAACTAAATGAAACGAAGCATTTAAAAAGTGAAATAAAAGGACCTTTATTTAAACTAATTTCAAATAAAATGTTTTCAGAGAGAAAAACACAAACTGTGCAAATGAGAGAAAAGTCTCTGGAATCAGAAACATCGGTTACAGGATCTGCCGATATCCCTGCCTTCAATCAGCAGGAGAATCAGTGAAAACAGTACAGAAAAGGAAGGACTGGTTTGCATATCATTTCTGAACACCGGCGGAAACTCTCAGTGTTTTCTCAGTGTCAGGATTCCCGTCACAGACAGATGATCGTCTTCACTCCACGTCCTTCTGCAGACTGACACACACACACACACACACACACACACACATCAAGCTCCTGTCTGGGGAAGTGGAGCAGTTGGTTTAATTGACTACATGATGAAACATGAGACTCTATATGAAAAGATAAACCAGAGTTTAACAAACGTGAATTACAGGCAGTTTGTAACTTGATTAAAAGCTAATGATTAATTACATTAAATGATTTACAAGTTGATAAAGCTAAAAAAAAAAATATTCTGAGTGGGTTGAGAGTTGATGAAAAATTTAGATATGTCAATAATTAGTACTAAATAACTTAAATTATATATAAAAAAAATAGAAAAAAATACTAGAAAACATTTTGCATTTGTAAAAAAATAATTACATTAAATGGTGTAGTTGATTAAGCTAAAAATAAATAAATAATTTTTAAAAATTATAAAAAAAAAAAAAAAAGGAGGGTCATTTTAAGTTGGTTAAGAGCTAATCATTACATAAAAATATTATGTGGGTGATTTAAATAAGTGAAACTAATAATACAATTAGTTGAATTAAAAATATCTACTGAAGTATAAATATCTAACCTGGATCTAAATACAGGAGGTTTGTCAATTCCTTAGATCAGAAAAATATGGATGATCTAAATAAACGTATAAAATATTCTGAGAGTGGGTTGAGAGTTGATGAAGAATGTATACATTTAATGTCAATAATTAGTACTAAATAACTTAAATTATTAAAAAAAAATTTTTTTTTTTTTTTTGAAAAAAATACTAGAAAATATTTAGCATTTGTAAAATGTTTGTGAAACCCTGTAAAAAAAAAAAAGTAAAAAAAAAAAATGCTAATAATCCATCAATATCAAACTGCATGATGAAGATGAAGGCTTTTGACCGCTTTAACGTGCTGTGTTAACGCAAGACTCTTAATCTATTCACGATGAGATCCCGTGCTCTGTATGCTGCACTGCTGTAGTCACTCAGATTGATTACGGTTAGTAGAATCAGTTTTTTTTATTTGTAGTAAAGCCATGTTTAATTCTGATCATTAAAACATGTAACCGAGCGCAGAACGGGAGTTATCTTACCGGATACTGATATTACAATAGCACGTGATCTGGCTCTTTACTTGTTTTATTTTATATATCAAAATATATTAAACGTGGTAAAAGCATCTACGGCATATCATGTTGGCCAAAACACACAAGGAAACGCGTTGTGAAAAATAATATCGCAGACATCGACAAGGCATCGTTATTACACTGAATGACGCTTTAGTGGCTAAACGTGTGGGATTTATTTTTTGGCTCAGAAAAGGTATTTAAACCGAACCGTTTAATTTTGAGGGTTGACCCCTTATATACACCCACATACACTCTTCATCATGCAGTGATTAACCGTGAGTGTGTGCAGATCTCTGAGTGATACCTCTCCAGATATTGGCGGACGTTGTCGTGTCCGTAGAACTTGGCGAGTCTGGTGAGAGCTCCGGTCGCGCAGCGTCCATCTCGCTTACGACACAGACTGCAGTTACACACTCCTCGACAGATGGGACACTCCCACGTCTGACACACACACACACACACACACACCAGTGATTCAGTGCTTACAAGCCAAAAATCCTAAACCAACAGAAACGTGAGTGTGTAAAACATGGCAGCGGCTTCTGAGTGCTGCTCAACATTAGTTTGTTCGTTCAATATAAACATTAACTATTGGATCAGCTTTATTAGATTTAAATTAATTGGATATTTGCATTTTCAGTTATTTTATTTCTATTAGTTTTTTAGCCTTTAGTCTCATAGCTTTTTTCCCCACACTTCATTTCATATTTTAAAATTCTATTACACTCATTTTCAGTTAGTTGCCACGGCAACCCTTCTAATTTGTAGTTTAGTTCAAGTTTTGCATCTAAAAGATTTCTATTCATTTATTTATTGATGAAGATATTTTAATGTCTCCTTCACTTTCTTTTTTCAGTGAATCATTTTTATATATTTATTTAGATTTAATTCAGCATATTAGTACTTTATTTCAGTTTAATTTATTTTTATTTTAGTTTAATTAAGTTTATCATCAAATTATTGTGGTTTATTAGTTTAAAGTTATTTTTATAGTTTCCGATTTATTATTTTATTAATATTTTAAAACTTGATCTTCATTTCAGTTACTTTCCAAAGCTTCAGGTTTGTTTTTTTTTATTAAATGTGACTCTGGACCACAAAACTTCATCTTAGTGGTCAGTTTATTAAAATAAATAATCTGTTAAATTAACGTATGGATGTTTGTTAGGATCGGACAATATTTGAAAATCATAATATTGAGAAAATCACTTCACTTAAAGTTCTTAGCTCTGCATATCACCAACCGTAAATGAATATTTGATATATTTAGGGTGGGAAACGGAATATGATCTCCGTTTAATATGATTTTTGGAATAACGTATAATTCTGAGTGTATGATTGTCCTCCACACAGATCGGAGTTCTCTGTAGTTATGGGTCACTCACGGGGTCGAGCAGAGCGGCCCGGACGTCTTCTCCGTAGCGGTTGCGCAGACAGGGGCCGCAGAACTGACCTTTGACCCCGCCACAGTACAGTCCCCTGCACTCAGTCTTGGTGTCGAGGGTCTTCTGACGGCACTGATGACACGTGCTGCCCTGAGGTCATCAACAAACACATTAATACACACCTCAATCACACACACACCCTCTCACACACAGCACTCACGTTCTCTTTATCCAGGATCTTGTCTTTGGCACGATCAGCCACGTTCTCCAGCTCTTCTTCGGTGATGTCATCAGGCATTCGTATGGAGTCACGCGAGCGGCGCTTCTTCTGCTTCGGCCGAGCGTCTCCAAGACCCTCCCTAACCTGCAGGAACACTTCACTTTTATTCATGCACCAAAAACAGACATTTTACTACTTCAGGGTTTTTTTCCCCTTTTAGTTTATGTTTATATTTTATTCTTTTTTTTTTTAAGTTGATTTATTAAAAAACATTTTTTTAAAGATCTGTTTACCTTTTTATTTCAGTTTAATTACTCTTAAGATTTAGGTTGTTTTTTTGTTGTGGTTGTAATTTTTATTCTTGTTTTTTTACTAATGATTATTTATTTCCTTAATTAACTAAAATAGTTCTTGTGGCTTTTTTTTTATGCGTTTAACTTTTTTTTTTTTATTTCAGTTGATTAGTTGAAATAGTATTTTTTTTTCTCAGTTTCGTTTTCAGGCATCCCCTTTTTTATTAGTTTAGTTTTTGTTTTTAACATTACATTTTAATTTTTTTTTTTTAGTGTCTTTTTTTTCCAAGACACCAAAAAGACAAATACAATTTAAAATTATATATGCGTGTAATATATATGTACACACATTTTTTTTTTTTAAATGTATTTTTTTTTTCTCGATTCAGGAAATCAATCACTAAAATATATTTTGTGTTATCTGAACTAGTTTCTAATTTTTATTTTAGTTTTAAGTTTTTCATAATATATATAAATCCATTCTCTCTTTATTTCTAACTTCTTATTTTGAGATGTTTCTGGTGCAGTAAGTTCTCTTGCCTCCATCAGGCGTTTGATGTCGATCTGTCCGCTCTCTCTCTTCTGAGGAGCCGGTTTCTCCTCCACTTCTATCCCAAAATGCTCTGGGGGCCTGGCTTTGCGGCCCGGGTTTCGTCTCTCGACCTGAACCTCTGAGAAGCGCTGCTTCGGGGTGGACGGCTTCTTTTTCTTCTGTTCAGGGCACAGAAAGACCATCAGAATAAAGCATGTGAACTGGTTAGATATAAGGAGAGAAAACGGAGCATTTTCTGGTAAGCTCTGTGTAGGTGTTTGATGCACAGGATTGTGGGATCTCACCGTAGGTGTCGTCTTAGAAGGAAGTTCAGGCAAAGAACTCAAGTCTGCAAAAAGTTTTGCAAGCTGCAAAAAAAAAAGTTCATGTAAACATCCAAAATATGAACACACTGATTAAAAACAAACTGAATTCACTTCAGTATTACATCAAAATGAATACATGACAATACTGCTATAAATTAATACTTTCTTAATATTAAATGCAAGATTTGAATTTAATTTGTATTATATTTGATCTAATCTTTAAAATATATATGTGTTAAAAATACTACTTTAAAAAGTAAAATTTGTTATTATTATTATTAAAAAGAATGCTGTTATGAACTATATTTGATAAGTTAACACAAATATAATTTAAAACAGTAAATAATTAAAATATGAAAAATACTCTTAAATTGTATTTTATTAGAAATAATATAGTATTACAAAATACATATAGTATTATATATAGTATTAGTTTGTATATGTATATTATATTTTTAACGACTATATTATTTAAAAATAAAATAAAATAAAATTGTTACATGTATATATATATATATATATATATATTATTTTAAAACAAAATGGATTAAGCATTTAAAAATATTTATATTATAACAATTAGTTAATATATGAAAGATGCTGTTATATATAAAGGAAAAAATAAATTAATAAAAAAATAATAAAAAAAATACCATAGCTTTGTTTTCTTGGATGTTCTTGGCTCGTTTGCTCAGTATCTGCATCTCTTCATCGGTCAGTAGGCTCTCCACACTGCTCACATTATCAGAGGGTTTTGATTGGCTCTCTGCTCGTATGCGTTCATATAAGGTAGACTCTTTCGTTTGTTCTGGTTCACGCCGCTTCCTGTTTCCTCCCACGCGCTTCCTGCTGATGGGCGGGGCTGGGGCCTCTTTGTTGGCTTTTATGGCCGTTTTCCGTTTAGGGGCGGGGCCTCTTTTGGTGGGAAACTTGAATGCGACACACAGTCCAGAGCTCCGCCTCTTTTTAGATGCCGGTTCTTCTCCGTCAGAATAAAAGCCATTGTCGTCGCTGTCAGTGCCCTCACTCTGCACATGACATTATACATATCAATTAAAATGACCTTTGTCACATACGCAGTACGATATGCAGTCAAATGCTTAGCATTAGGAATATATACATTTGAATTAAATCGCATTCAAAATAAACATTTGTTTACACAACATATACGAGTTTGTTTCTTCATCAGATTTGGAGAAATGTAGCATTGGATCACTTGCTCACCAATGAATGTGAATGGGTGCCGTCAGAACGAGAGTCTAAACAGCTGATAAAAACATCACAATAATCCACAGCACTCCAGTCCATTTAGAGCCGTTTGTGTTTGTAAATGGTGCTTCACCTGTGCAGATCTCTTTCCTGATTCAGAAGCGTTACATTATACAAATAGTCTTAACATTGGATTCCATGTGGATTGTTTTTAATCAGCTGTTTGGAATCTCATTCTGACGGCACCCACTCACTTCTATTGTTGAGCAAGTGCTACATTTCTCCGAATCTGATGCAGAAACAAACTCATCCTAATCTCAGACGGCTTAAAGACGAGTACGTATCCAGCTAATCATGGTGAACTGAGCAGATATTCCCAGACATCATTACTGTACGCGGGTTGTTGTCATCATATTTACCATGGGTTTTCTCCAGTCACACTCGTCCACAGAGAATCCCTCGAACTCTCCCTCGCTCTCTGTGTCCATGAAGGCCTGCGCCAGCTCATCTGTGAGGAGTTTGGACCTCAAGGGAACATCCTGAAACACAGACAGTGTGACAAAACACATCATTATTCCTGGATAGTGCGAAAACCACCTAAATTATTAATAGCGCCGTTTTGCAGCTACTGCCAAATCATCAGAGATAAACGGCGTGAAGGAGACATGCCATGCCCTTGGGTTTTCTCCAGTGCATTTATATTTCTAATTCAAACTCAGAAATGCAAATGAATGACAGCTCCGCGTCTCCACTTGTGATTTAAAAGCATTGCTTGTATGAAGTAAAGCAACTCTTTTTAACACACGACAGTCTCTGGTTTCCTCATAACAGATGGAGAAACGGAGAAATCCAGAACCATACAGGGACAGCAAGAACAAACATCAACTCAAGATCACTCGTGCAATAAAATCCTGGAGCGCTAAAACACTGACAATCAGGGTCAAGCCACACCTCCATAGATCAGGGTTACTATAGTAAACTAAAACCACTTGAAACGTAAATAAAGGAATAAAAATGTGAACTAAAATATAACTATATATATTTTACACACAGATATATTATATATGTATGCTTTTAATGTTGTTGTTTTTTTTACTTTTTTAAAACTTTAGGTTGAAGTACTAAAATAAACTAACAGATAATAATACTATATAATAATACTATAAAGACATTTAAAATAAAATCAACTGTAATCAACATTTTTCTTTTTTTTTCAGTTAACATTTAACAATTTTTTGGTTTTATGTTAGAAGAAGTTTTTTTTAAAAGGCCCTAAAATAAAAAAATATATATATATTTTATATATAAAAAATATATAAAATATTTTGTATAAAAATATATAAAAGCAATCAAATGGGGGGGGGGGGGGGTTCAAAATACTCTTATTTAATGATCAATAATAATTTGCATTAATTTCTGAAGCTCTAGATGATACTAACAGGCTTCCAGGAGCCCTGTGATTGGATGCTGTCTCTGCTGTCCTCTGACAGATCTGTTACTTCCAGCTGCTTTGCCTGAAAACAAGAGGTTTATTAGAGCAAACATTAAATTGGTTACATTTTATATAAAACAAGAAACTATTAATAATAATAATAATAAAGGAAAGCCAGAACCATCAATGCATTATTATTATTATTATTATCATCATTACACTCTTAACATTAATAATAATAATAATAATAATAATATGCATTGCATCAAAACATGATTAACGTTAATATGACACTTTTTTGTATTATTACTACAATGTCCTATAATAACAACAATAAATATGATTATTAACTTGGTGCATACATCAAAAGATATCCATAACTTCAAAACCAAGATCTGAATATAAAGCAAGTAAAAAACGCAAGTAAAAGTGTCTTTAAAATAAAACACTGCAGACTTTACTACATTTTCTGATCTCGTTAAATATAACGTTATATTTTTATAGTTTTATATATACGATCACTGCTGTTATCTTTCTGCATGCAGTGAGTTACTCAGCTCTCCACACCGTCGTAAAGATCTAAAGGACATCTTTTTACATGGAAAACACTTCATATCGCTCTTACCTTCAAGGATGCTCGGCGTGTTTTCATCTTTCTAAGAATTAAAGTGATTTTTCGTGCTTTTCAGTGTGTGATTAAAACTCTTTAATGAATGAAAGGTTTAAAAAACAACACGAGCGGGCAAGCGCTTGTGAGAAAACGGAGGGGTGATAGCGCGCGGAGTCCGTCATTAAATTGGACATCAGCTCACGTTGAATTTGGCATTATTGACACAATATTTATTATATATAATAATCATAAACAGGTAATCGGCTAAACAAGAAAAAAGTCACCGTTCTGAACATTAATGTGAGAGTTAACTCTCTACTGGTTCCCCCCCGCGATCGCGCCTCCGGTCTGAATGGAACAGTCCAGAATGCTGCGCATGCAGTTTGGCGGGAAAAGCCTCACGCCGGACGCATCATTCACTCAGTGCGTGCACAGGGAGCTATATGTGAGGTGTTGCGTTCATAAACACACCTGCAGAGGCAGATATTAATCTACAGGACAACTGTAGAATCGCTCCACAGAGACAGAAAACAAGAATATATGGGACTATAGTGACAAAACCAATCATAAAGGCCATTAAAAAAAAAAAACTGAGAATCTTCTCATTTCTAATTTTCTGAATAAATAAGCTTTCCATTGATGTATGGTTTGCAGGATAATAACGCACAACCATATGAAAATCTGGAACCTGAGGGTGCAAAAACTCAAAATATTGCGAAATCATCTTTAAAGTTGTCCAAATTAAGTTCCTAGCAATGCATATTGCTAATAAGAAGCCAAGTTTTGATATATTTATGGTAAGAAATGTACAAAACGTGTTTTTGGAACATACTGCTGCCATACAGTATGGGTTATGATCAATCCAAATATTCTGTTTAAACTCTAAAGGGATAGTTTGCACAAAAATGTACTCGCCCCCCCATATTGTTGTTTTGTCTGTTGAACATAAAAGAAGATATTTTAAAGAATGTTGCTGGTCCACTTGACGATCCATTGTATGGAAGAAAAACTATGGAAGGCCAGCCACTGTTTGATTATGAACAATGCCAGAATATCTTCTTTTGTGTTCAGCAGGAAAGAGCAATTCATACAAGGTTGGAACAAGTTGAGGGTGAGCATAAATTATAACCAGGCTATTTGTATTTTTGGATGAGCTATCCCTTAATTTGGTGACTTGTTTGCTTTGGAGAACACATCCCAGTGCTGTCTTGGGAAAGCTCACTTTATAACAAGGCTGACAATGCATTTACTAGTGAGCAACATGTTGTTCAGGTAGTTTACATCAGACCCCCAAATAGTTTAACCCTAAATATAATCATCCTTGTGCAAGGGAAAGTATATATAAAAAAAGCAACTACAATGTCAATAAAGTTATTAGTTTATTCATTTTCATTATTATATTTTTGTTAGTATTTGCTCACTATAGGCTGTTTGATATGCGTTATTTATGCATTTTATTTAATTATTTAAAATGATTGGTCATCTGTCAACAGCACAAGATTGAATGGTTTCATGAAAATGCGTGCCAAATAAAAACAGAAAATCGTATTATATGACTTTGGCGTGCATGTGATACACATCTACCCCATAACCCTAATCCTACACTGTAAAAAATGGCTGTGATTTTAACAGTAAAAAACTGTGGGAAAAAAACAACTGTTAAATAGTTAACGGTAAATTCCTGTAAAATTTACAGGGAAAAAAACGTAAACTGACATTCCCAGAATTCCCTGCATTGCATTGGCTTCCGGTGTATGTCCTTCCCAGGTATTTTACCTGTCGTTACAAAAACAGTCCTTTATGCTGCTTGCACAAACTAGACTTTTATATTATTTCAAAAAAAGGCGGAAATATTTTTACAGTTCACTGCAGTTTGTTATTGCTTGTTTTAGTGGCTGGTGAACTGGAAGTCTCGCAAATTTACAATAAATATATTTCGCGTTAAAAATGTGGATGTGCTATAATAAGTGCATATAATAACATTAAGAGCTGTGTACATAGCTTTGTGCAATGTTTAAAGCCACTTTATTAATGTGTAGGAGATTACAGGAGCATGCATAAGCATGAAGGGATTTATGAAGTCATTGGAAGATGAGCCTCATCTACTCGTGAGCGCTATTGTTGTGTTTGACGTGCACTGGTTGGATGCGCGTCTCTTCGCCCACAGATAATGCACGTCTCTCCCCCCAACCACAATGTTTTCTGCTCAATTAGTAGCTAGTGAAGCGCTTTTTTCTGGTTTGTCAGCACAAACACCTGCATCCGGAGACGTCCCCCATCAATACTGCTTTATTCCGCAAACCTTCACTTATGCGCTCAGCAAACGGCGCGCGCATGACAGCGAAATGATACGGTACCGGCGCCGTTTCACAGCAGGTAGCGGCACAGAAAGAAGGCAAATTACCAACAGCTGGTTAAGCTTTGTTTAGCTGCCTGCTTTTGTGTTTTCAAGCACTTGGCACTCAAAGTCAAAGACAAACCAGCGGAACCTAGTTGCCGCATTTTTAGCACCATAGCTGCATAATAACTATCCGCAGCATCAGATCCAGCGTTGCCAACTCATTTAGCACTTACGGGGGAAGTTGCTCACGACTTGTTGCTAAAAGTTGCATTGTGACGTCATTGGGCGATGACGTCACAGCGCAACACCGTCACTGCATCAAGTCTCAGCAAAACATATTTTACGTCAATTTATTTAAAATGATACATGCATAGTATAATATTACACCTACCTGCTTTTAAATACAACACTGAATACTTAAGCACTTATTGGTTAGAAAGGAACAATTATAGTTTGAAGTATTAGTCTAATTTCTGTATTGGATTCTTCACTTTTTTTAGCCTGCATTTAAAATTGATATATCCTGGAAAATTATATAATCGATATATCCTTAAAAAATGTGTATACTTTAGAAGGAACAATGTGTGTGTGTGTGTGTTTTTACATCTTAAAATAGCTAAATTTGTGTAAGGGTAGTCTAAAAACAAAACTGCTAAATTGGCAACACTCCTCAAATCCAAGCTATATGCCTGAACAAATGAGCTACAATAGTCACCTAAGAAGTAAGCAAGCTGTCAGAACTCAGATCAGGGTTGTTCACTCGTGCAAACTTCGCTTTCTGATATACAGCCTGACTTTTGTTTTCATGATTATAACTGTTATTATAGTTTGGACGTGCATCAGGACCAGGTTAACGATTTCAAAACACAAGCATAGAAATGCAAATTTAATGCACGCATAAAACCCGAAACGTATTAAAAGACAAAAATTGAAAAATGATGTTACAATAGCCTAATACTATTAAAAATAAAATAAATGTTTTGCAGAGCGCATTAAAAGCGAGTCAATTGCTACCCCTAGAGGCTATTACAGAGAACTGATATGATCTCAGAAACACAGAATACAGTGGCCTCTTACACAATTACCATATTGTTATTATTTTAATGATTACACATGAATAATAATTTTAACTAATGCAGTTATTTCTGCATTTTTGTAATCATTTATAATTTGTATCATGTTTGTTTTTTGTCTGTTCTTAAACTTAAACTGCCTATATTTCTGTGCATATATTAAATAATCGTGATAAATAACAGCACGTGAATACACAGGCTATAAAGCGCATATGAGAAAAATCAGACCGCTTGGAAATGTACACTTACATGTACTTTTTTTGTTGTTGTTTTCTTCCGCAGGTAAAACGCTTTACAGTAACGCACCTGTGTGTCACGTGAACCACATGACTGTGACGTCATCGATGCCCAACTTTCACTTCAAGTGTTTTTTTTTGGGGAATGGAAACTCCTGCGAACTGAAAAATGGGATGCTGTTTCTCCTCTCCCGACGGAGAGCATGAGGTACGAGGCTGAGTTATGGTTATTTGATTTGACAGGTAGATTAAGTTAAAATATGTATTTCATATATGAAATCTTAGAGTATAAAAAAGACAGGTTCAGGTTGACCTAACCTTAGACAGAAGCACTGACGATCTTCCTTTTCTCTGTTCGTAGACATGGGAAAGAGATAATATAGTATATGAAGTAACTGAGATGGTATTTTAGTCTGTTTTCTGCCTCAGCGCTTCAGAACAAGCCTTTATTGGACTGTAAACTAGGTCAAGTTCAGCTCGACAGAGAGAAGAGTAAACATTAACACTCGAGAAGAATTCAGTCTGAATGAAAGGATGATTGTTTGGTGATTGTTATAGTCATTCCAGCAGAAGTTCGTTCATTTAAAATGGTCTTTCTGTTCTTTTAGTTTGTTCTCTTCAAGTGTTCATCCGGGTTCTAATGTCACTTTTCTGTCATTTACAGAGAGAACCTTTGATTCAGTCCAGCAGTAAAACACCAGCTGAGTCTGCCAGACCCCCGCGAGCTAACAGTATCTATCTATCTATCTATCTATCTATCCGTCCGTCCATCCATCCATCATGTCTCTTATGTGTGTTTGGTATGCTCCAGCAGATGTAGATGAGAGGAGAGGTGTTTTTTCTGCTCGTCGTCTTGGTGTTTCTGGTCTCGATGAGCGCTTCACTGATGTTGCAGAGACCTTCAACAAACAGCAGGAACACCATGAAGCGATGAAGAGCAAGCTTCAGACTCTTGCAAGCCGCTATCACTGCCCAGTAAACGACAGTCTGTCTGAATGCCTGAGGAAGATCAAGGAGAAACATGGTAAGATGCTCACACTGGAGTCACGGCCTGCAGAGGGCACAGTCTGCTTACCAGATACATTCAGACACAACCCTTCCCTTTTAATGGACCATTACTAACATGAACAGGATGCACATAAGGTTTCAAAATCATGTTAACTGGAGATTTCTGATATTGTTCTACCATATAAATGCCATGTTGATTGTTTTGTAAATATTTTTATCTAGTATCATATCAACCCATCATTATAAGTGCTGAGTGGAATTCAGTACTTGTTTCTCACTAATTTTGCGCCATTGATTTTCTTCTAACGGGTCATACTTTCTCACAAAATATGTGCATTTCGTAAGATTTTTGCTTTCGACAGCCATTTATAAAGTGAAGAAATCTTGTGTCATCACTTCATCAGCAGAAAAACTCCAGTCTCGTGAATCTGAACACAGATGAGCCTGTTTTCACACATGCATAATTCTGATCTGAACCAGGGTTATTATAGTTAATATAAAAACAATGATTTATATTCATATTTTGAAGTAGGTATTATTTTAATATTTTCTGCTTTCATGTTCATTTTAGGTAAAGTTTCTTGTGTTTTTTTTCATTTGTTTTTAAATGTTTATATAGTTTGTGTATAACTGAAACTAAAAAAGCTTAATGTTCTGTATTTGATTTTATTTCAGCTAGTTAGGGAGGCAGCATTTCTCATTTTCCTTTTGAACTTGTACTAAAATAACTCAAATAAAATTTAATTTAAAAAAAAATAAATACAGTTTATTTTTTAAAAAACACAACAAAATGTAACTAAAATTAACATGAGAGCAGAAAATATGAAATTGTCTAAAATATTAACAAAAACTAAAACAGTATCTGAACAGATTGTAAGTTATATGATATATTTTAAATACTTCCTTTTGTTTATTACAGTTGAAATGTTGGCATTTAGTCTAAGAGGAAAAAAATATCTTATTTTGGGGATGTTTTGGAATTATTAATAATCAGATTAGCTAATATCATATTTATTTATTTATTTACAGCTGCATGGCTATGTAATTCTTTCTGTTGGTAGATGGTTTCAGGAAAATGATGCATTGGATAATTTATTGCAGTTAGAAATTAATTCAACATCATACCTGATACTACTTACTCTATACCCTTCTCATTTATTTCCATCCATACGGAGTGCCCTCTCGTTTTCCCTCCACCAGAGCTCTGTCACATCAGTCTGGAGGTGAAAGGTTACGACTTCAGTCTGATGGTGAGAGCAGAAGCAGAAGTCCCCAGCGAACTGAAGCAGACGCAGGAGACCGTCGCCGAGGTAAGCCGAGCCGCCAAATCAATCATCTCCGTCAGCACCAAACTCCACGAGATGATCGACTCGCTCCTGAGAGACGAGGACAGCATGAGCAGGCAGATCCGAGATGCTGAGTCCAGACACCAGGAGCAGAAGAGGCTGCTGGACAACCTGCAGAAAAACCTCCAAGAGGCTCGGAGAGCCAAAGAACTGAGCCCCAAGTACAGGAAAGAGGCTGGAAACCTCCTCAACGAGGCTGCATCGCTCTCTGGAATCACACCGTGAACTGACTGTGTCTCTTAAAGCGAGCGAATGAAATTTCAACGTTCAGCAGATGCTTTTTTTATGCAGTGATATGCAAGTGCTCAGTTAGCCTAATGCACTACATGTTGCAAGGTGTTTTAAATAAATACAAATAAAACAGATATACTAGGAGAAGAATAGAGCAAGCTAGAAGCCTTTTCTTAAAAGTGTATTAAATATAAACAGAACACAAAAGGAATAAAGCTATATATATATATAAAATAATGTACTAAAGTACATAAACCCTGAACAGAGCAGTAGCGCAGGTAGCCTAATAAAGAATATGTCTTGGCTATGATCTGTTTTCAGTATTTTAACATTATTAAGATCTACATTTGTCCTCATTTAAAATATAAATGACTACTATACTCATTTAAGTACATCCCTGTTTGAGAACAAATAGTTTAAGACTGGACAGCATAATGAATAACTTGTGTTTAACTAGATGCTTCTGAATCAGTCCTCCTAATGTGAAAATGAGTGTGTGTATGAATATTTATCTTAAATCTTCAACACTTTGCCTTTGTGACATCTCCTTCTATAATTTTAGAATGATTTCACCTGTTAAATATACATAAAAAATCGAAATAACACATTTTTAAGTACTAATCATTTTGCACAATTGAAAAAATTGAATAAAATCAGTGAATACAAATCAAACAGTGCCTGTCTGCTTCCTATTTCCACGACACTCTAGATACGAACTCAACAACAAACAAACGATTGTGGCTAAATGAGAATCCTTCATGGATCCAGTGAAAATATTATACACTGATACAGTGCACAGCAAAATAATGATATGTGATAATAAAAAGTATATAGTACAAGTAGTAATGTAATACTGTACAACAGTACAATAACACCAGTGATAGATGTATAATAGCAACAATTATAGGTATAATACCATCTAAATGAATAATAATAGATAAATAACAGCAAATAGAGTGTGATGTCAAAGATGGAATAATACAGAATAAATATAGTAGATTAAAGAGGAAATGAAATAATAGTGAAAAGGTTGTTCTTCAGATTTCTTCAAGGCTTGTGTGCTCCTATTTGCAGCTGTCTGAAAATGAAATGCATATATATGCATATCAAATCCATATAATCTAGTGATTTTGTAAATGAGTAGAGAAAGTAAAAGGAGATACTTTAGTCTGACACTCTTGTCAACGTGAGCACTGCACATATTATACACTTATTAGCAGAATTTACTTCATGATATAAACTACAGTGCAAGCTAAAACTTGGTAAGAATCCATTTAAAATCGCTATATTTATTAAACGTATACACTGGTGGATAATTAGGCTGCCAACATAGTGACCAAAAAAAAAAAACTGTTAATACCCCCGAGATAAGTTTTTATTTAAAAAACTGTTCTGTCCTACCGGTGAAAGGTAATACCCCGAGATAAGTTTTTATTTATGTGCAATGATTTGTAGATCCTCAAACTGCCCACGAGTCCGGTACATTTTATTCTGTCCCGATATGACAGTAAAGAAACGTTGCCCGGACCAACATGGCGGCAACATTGACGTGCGGTCGTGCGGCCAATGAGGCGTCTACATATTTTTTATGTCTATGGTTACAACAGACACAGTCTACCTCGCTAGTGGAAACCGTGAAGTCCCGCCTTCGGTGCCATTTGATTGGCTGCTATTTGTGGCCGCGGCTGTGGGTTTTATATCCTCCCCCGCCAATGGCCCGTGCCGCTGTCAATCAGAAATCCTAACTCGCTTCATGTTAGACTGAAGTGTGTGAAAGTACTGGCGAAGGACTCGCGTGTGTTCAGTTATTTCAGCGCATTAATGGACTAACCGAGGCATAAACGAGACGAGCTGGGGAACGCCGTGAATATAGCATGATAAGTGAGTATAATTTAAAAAACAGGCTTTTTACGAGCTAGGAGGCTCGTGCGCATTCGCCGACGATGGCGTGGCGGCACATCTCATGTGACTAAACAAACTAACGTTAACATTATAAAGCATCTCTGATTATTAAACTCGTTCTTGTGTGTATTTGCAAACTTCAAATGAGGGAGAACATATGTGGACATGTTAGATGTTAGAAGGACAGAATCTGCTCTTGCTGTTTTAAGCAGTTGACAAGACAGTTGTGCTCGAGCTGTCATTGATCAAGTGTGTGTACGGATGCATGTACATGTGTGTTTCTGAGTATGTGCATGGGTTTGCACGAGTATGTGTGTGTTTAAATTCTTGTTTGTCTGTATTTATGCATGCATGCTTATGTGTCCATGCATCGTGCTTGTGTACATGCCCAAAAGTGGCTGATGGTGTGTGTGCATGGTTTTCTGTGTATCATGCTTGAGTAATAATATGCATGCATGCATATAGTGTTATTTTGAGTGTATGCATGCATTGTTTGCCTGCTTATTTGTAGAATGCTTTGATGTTTGTTATTCTTGTGCGTATTTGAGTATTTGTGCATGCAGTAAGTGTCTTAAGTTGTGTAATGCGAGTTGCACACATCAGTCACACGGTTCACCTTCCTCCCAGTCACTGCATGACAGATGATCAGCCTGTTTTTGAAGGAGAAGATTATTAAAGGAAATGACCTCTGTTATGAGAGAGGCCACTCGTGAAGAGATAAGAGTCATGCACGCAGAAAATCACATTTGTGTCCGTTCATTATCCGACAGCTGATTAGATGCATGCAGATGTGGCTGGTGAAGACCACAGCTGTTCAGATGATATTATATGGCGTGTTTTGTAGATGTGATGTGATGAACATCACACTTGGGTTCCTGTCACAGTTTCTCATCTCTGCCTCAGACTGCAGGGACACGGTCTGGTTATTGACCGTCTGATGCTGGTTGCAGTCACCAAATTTGGTTACATTTACATGGTTGCATCATTTCAAAAAAGCTAAGAGGCACTTAGTAGGAAGTAAGCTAGATATCTACAATCTGAATTGCCATTTCTCCTTGGCTTCCGGAGTTCATTCGGAGTCGAGATGTTTTAAATGCATCCCATCAGTGGTTTTGTAAAATGAGCTTTTAAGTGATTCAGTCTGTCGAGTTGTTTGTGTTTTAAAGCCAGTGTGTCATATTTCATGCATTAAAATGTTTTAGTAAGTAAATAATATTGTTAGGTCTCGGTTGATGCTATATTTTTGTTTACGAACTGATATTGATTCGTAAAACCCAAGATTGGTATTTTGTGTGCCTGGACTAGGCTTTGTGTTTTACTTTTGTTATCAAACCAAGTCTCAGCTTTAAAGTTTGGACTCTGTTGTGAATTTTAATCTTTTTAATCTCACTGATATTGCCGTATTGTCAAACCCAATCGAATCAGGATCCTGTGAATTGGAATTGAATCAATCTGCATCAATATCCAGACTGCATCGGATAGGCAGAAATGCTTTTGGTCATTTTAACGTCAGTTTTTCCAGTTCCAGTGTAATTTTTGTAATGTTTCTCAGATGAGATAAGTCTCTTCTTGTGTAAGTGGGCGATTCTTGGCCAGAACAAGCTGTAAATTGGTCCAGACTCCGTGGAAAGTCAGAAGTACATCGGTGCGTCACTCGCAGGCCTTGAGGGAGTGATGCTGATCGTCGGTTTCTCTTACACTCTTATCATCCCGGTCTGTGTGGTCTGACCTTTAAATGGCACCTTATTACGAGCGTGTGCACACCAACGCTTATTAACCATGTTTCATTACTGTCAGCGTAACAGTGGATGTCTGCTGTCTGCTCTACATGCATATCCCACAGGCAGTTCATTAAGCTGTGGCTGAAATCAATAGGAAACAGTCTAAAGAGACCGGAAGTACAATAATGCAGATGTGAGTGTAATTGGCACTGACAGCGTCTCCAGCGTCCCCGGGGTCCGGCGCTTTAGAGCACAAATAGAGCTGTCACTAAGAATACGAGCTTTATAAGTCATTGCAGATTTGACAACACGTTCTCGGCTCAGAGGAAATGTGAGATTTGAGCTGGCTACTTATCTGCAGCGTTTTTTCCTCCGAGTGCCACCAGCAGCTCAGTTTCTCATCTACTGTACCTTTTACTTAATAACTTTTCAACAAAGTGGCTTAGAGAGAATTATTTTCTTTCCTCTTTAATTAAGTGCGCCCTGGGATTGTGTATTCCTTTTCAAGCTTTCATCTGATCGTGCTCGAGCGGGGGGTCCGATAAATTTAGTCCAATGCTGTTAGAATAGATGTATTAAACTCTTTGTGTTTGATATGAACGGAAGTGATTTGCATTTTTAAATGACGCTTGTCCATTGTCTACGTGCCTTAGGATTCCAGCAATATGAATGCTGTTGTCTTATCATTTATTTTAAAGGCGTTTCTCTTATTTGAGCTGTTTTCTTGTAATGCTGTATGGTTAATTGAATGCAATTGTCATGCACATCTTGTCAGTAAATCCAGTAGTGCTGGCTATCGAGGTCAATACTAAGGTACACAATTTCGATACCTTAAAGGGGTTTCTCTCACCAGTGTCAGTGAGCCAATAAGACTGCAGCACTAGCCAGTGTGTTTGACCAGAAGTGTGCAGAAAGTAACCTTATGTTATTTATATCATTTACACGACGGCACGTCATTTCTGTCTCTCTTCTCCATGAACTATGCTGCTCTGTCTGAGAACATTTAACAACATGTTTTTACGTCAGCCGAGTGTTATAAACCCTTCTGTGAGATGATCTGGCTTCTTACACCGAAGAAAGCATGTAATATTAAGGGTGGGAATTTCCCCAATTGACCCTTTGCTAAGCCCCGCCCTCCTTAGTTACTGTTGATACGCTTGTCAAGCTTTCGCGCCTGGCACCTCTATTACAGTACGTATGCACTGGGGTCGGACATGGAGATGATTGGTACGTTTTGGCGAACAGGTGAGAGATCTGAGAGAGCAAGACAAAAGGGACTGCAGCATGCATTCGAGGGGTATATCCACGACATAATATCTCTGTATCAGTACTGCCGTCTTCAAATGCAGACATGTTTACGAGGCATGACGTGTAGAAAGACAGAACCAAGTCATGATGATCGCTAATTATGTGTCCTTATTTGTAGTGTTTTATTGTTTTGGTGTCATAGCTCCGAGACTCTATGTTATGTTAAGGGACGTAACATTTACGCCAAACACTTGAGGTATTCGGCCAATCAGGGTGCACTGGATGGCTGGCCAATCAGAGAACGCCTTGCCCTTTTGGAACGATGAGCTTTGTACAAACCCGTTTAAGAAAATGGGTCTTAGAGGAGAAATGTTTATGTACAGAATGTGGAAAATAATGTGTTTTTTGCACCTTAAACCACATCAACACATTGCATTACACCAAACACACAAAGTTCTGTTCTTTTTAGCAACACCATATGATTGGATGAATCTTATTATTAGTCTTCTCCGCTAGATGATCCTCCTATTTACCTTGCGTTATGTTTTAGTGCTTATCATGGCTGAGATACTGTTAACAGTATGATATGCGTGATTTGTAATGATCAGGTAACATTTTATTAGCCTAGCTTCTGTGACTATAAAGCTCATAGGAGCTTAGTCTGGCCAAGCTACCTTACTACCCGCCTTCTGGGAGGCGGGCTTAACCCGCGTCCATCAAATGCCTCTGTATACTACTGGACGAATCTACAACCAATCAGACCACTCGTTCCGATGACGTATGCGTAGCGACGGAACCTGAAGCCACCGTAACCAATTGTAGCTAGCTTCATTAAAGCAGTAGGAAAATGTCGTCAAGAGATTTCTGCCGGTTTTGCTAGATTAATATGAGAGTAGCTGGTATTTACAGGCATTCAGTGATTATTTTTGTTTAAGAGTTTAGCAAGCAATTGAGCATCGCAGAACTGCTGCGTCATCGCGTTACTGAGACCAGGTAAATGTATGGGATAAACCACAGCGGTCGATGTGGAGGGAACACCGACGGCAGGGTGTCAAAGTGGCCGGAATGAATTCGTTTTAAATGTAAAGGGGCGGGGCGGGGCGGTGCGTCATGGACTGCAAGAGCGTCGAGGAGAGTTGAAATCAAGGTTAACTTTATGGTAATAAGCTATGACTCGTTTCGGCAGCATCCAGTCAGAATCAGCTTATAATCAGCCATAATAATATTTTACCTAATATTTTAATATTAATATTAAACATTTCATAAATATCATCAATAAATAAAATCTAGATTTTTTCCCCCCCAAAAAAGTAACCAGTTAGTTGGTAGTACTTTTTAAGAGACCTCTCTTATTACTCGATTACTCGATGACATTTTCTGTACAATACTCGATTGCTAAAATATTCGATAGCTGCAGCCCTACTTGGAGGCAATAAATGTTATGTCTTCTAATGTTTCATCTTTTTAATGGATATATTGAATAGAAAAAAAAAGCCATATATATATAATTTTTGCAGTTCATAATTGCATTAGTTGCAGCCCTAGTGGCAAATGGCGATATACAGCAATTACCATGAAACTTGAAAAAGCACCTTACAGACAATAACAAGACCGCTTCAGCAGAAAGTCCTTACTAATTGACTTGTAATGACATGCGATAATAACCAGCTTCACCATATAAAGTCTGAACTGTGAATGTGTTCCCCAGTTGTAGAGGATGTTGTGTGTAATTAGTTTCTGCTTTCAAGCTAAATAAGCAAAAACTGGAAGTGAGACATCGTTTGAGTTGCAGCATTGCTCAAGTCGTGACGTATCCCGTATGTTTAGTCACATGCGATAGGTGTGGCGTTTAATGTGGTGTTACGGCTTCTGTTCGTGATGGTTTTGCTCGCCTCATGATGTTCCTGACAGGACACATTGGTTCTGATGTTACTCAGAAGGCTGTGTCGTGTCTGAGTTGCATAATTCTCTAAATGGCATCTGGAGTCCAGCAGCATTAGCGTTTCATAAAAGGTAAAACAAGCTGTGTTTGAATAAGCGTTGGTGTTTTGAGGGACACATGTTGTGGTGTAGTGGATTAGAATATCATTCGCCTTCCAGAAAATCCTCTTTGGTGGCTTTTGTGAATTTTGTGTCTGTAACAGCTGACTTAAGAGTTTCTTTGGCTTTCTATGGTGTTTTAGCCTGGTTTCTTTAAAGGAATAGTTCACAAAATAATTTTTCACACAATATATTATTCTCTAGGACCAATATAGTTTTTGTCAATACAGATTTAGAATGATGTATAAATTGAAGAACATCTGTTTTAAAAGACTATTTATTACCAATTCCGGTTCAATAAAAAAAAAATTCATATTTTTTTAAGGAAGAAATATTCATTGAAAAAATTGAGTCATATCCTTTGCGATGTAGAGCAGAAGCCCCTCCCATGACACGCGTGAATGTTCAAGCGTCCAACTACGTGTGATTTATTTGTGCAAGTCACGTCTGTTGTGCACGTAGGGTAACGTAACGGAGCGGGTCACATGACTCCACACGCGGTATTGTTTTTAAAGGGAAAGTAATCGAAATAATCGTCCTGGG
Source organism: Enteromius afrohamiltoni (assembly GCA_034779775.1). NCBI lineage: Eukaryota > Metazoa > Chordata > Actinopteri > Cypriniformes > Cyprinidae > Enteromius > Enteromius afrohamiltoni. Next base: position 19,797,475 of record JAUYWG010000056.1, read on the forward strand.
AAAATTTGATCGATTATAGGTTCTGAATGTCAATTGCGATTAATTGCCCAGCCCATGGAAGGCTATTAAAGTGTTACCTACTTATTTATATTTTTTACGAAGCAGATTTTGAATGGGAAATCAAACCATATCTACAGATCTGTCATAAAACATACGTAATAGATTCAGTTTTTGTGTGCAGTATTTATGACAAGCAGTACATTTACACTCCAAAGTTCAGACTTTTGGTAATCGACCAAACAAATACACAAATATCCATTGATATCAGCTAATAAATCATGTCCTTTCATACATTTACTATGTCTGTTCTCTTCCAGTTTACAATGAAAGTCAATGGTGACCAAAACATGTCACTTTTATAACATCCGAAGTCATAAAATGGACTAAAGCAATGTCGTCCGTCTCTAATCGCTCAGTTTTGAGGGAACTGTTGCTTTAAGGTGGTTAATGAAGCGTTCTGGTGAGCTTCGTGCCCACAGTAACCCGTGTCTCTCTTTGTTGGCAGTCCATTAGTGAGGTACTTTGTATAAGTAGAGTAAAAAGCTTTTCTAAATGGGAGTGAAGATAATCAATATCCTTTAGCCTCACCTGAACGACAGTCACGACACCTTCACACGAAAAACATTGCAGATTGAGTCACCGAAAGACACACGAAATGACAAAAGCGGTCCAATCACGTGCATTTGAACTTAAAATAGATACGTTCAGGAGAATGCTCTGATGCACCACAGAAAGAAAAAGTAGCTTATTATAAAAACGGTAATACCGTAGCTTGACGTCAGAGCCTTCAAGAACCGCCTGGTGCTTATCGGATGGAATTTATTTATTTTTTTTGTTATCAGTCTTTGCTCGATTTCTTGAGGTACGTTATGATTTCGTGTTTGTGTCAGTTACGAGGTTCATGACAACCAATTTTTTGAAACTCTTTGAAGGATCTGTGAAAATAAAGAGTAAACAAGATATCCTTGAGCACACCTGCATGTCCTGCTGTGTTCAAAAGAGACTGAAAGTCGTGACAAAGCGTTGAAAAGAGCCGTGTGTGTTCTGCTGAGAGCTGTGTGTGTGTGTGAGAGAGAGAATGAAAAAAGTGTGACGCATTAATTCACTTCTAGCATTTAAAATGACAGATGAATAAAACGTTGAAAAGAACAGCTTTTATTTCAAATAGATTTTTTCTTTTTACTTTATAAATGCTTTTGCTGTCATTTGTTTAGAAATTGCGGGAAAAAAATAATTTCTTGTTTAAAAAAAGAATCTTGAATAGTATCGCATATATTTTTGTAAATAAAATAAAAAATAATTATTTATTTATATATATAGTGTTTTGTAAAAAACGCTAATTTGTCATCAATTATATCATATAGGTGTGAAATGACAAATGTTGAATTTTTCAGCTTGGTTAAAACTAGTCTGTCGTGATCGTCATGCGTCTTGCATTTCTTCGCTCATTCATCTGTCATCCATCCATCGGTTCCTTACGCTGATAAAAGCCGGCTTTCCTGCCATTATTGTGGTGTGTGTAGGAGTGGAAGTGCTTTAATGGGCTCTTCTGTGTCCGTGAAAGTATTGAAAGCGTGTCCTCGGGGTTGTTTTTGGGTCACCGAGGGTCACGTCTCCTCATTTGAGCCAGAATGGTGTCAGATCCTGCTGGTTTTCCTCTCTGCTGTTGTGGAGTGAGTGTGTGTGTGTGTGTGTGTTAATCGCGCAGTACCGGTTGAAGCAGACGGGGCAGATTTCCCTCACACCCCTCTAAAACCCAGCCCCCTGCGCTCTGGTTGGCCCTCGTGTGGACTGGCCCTCCCTCTGATTGGCTGTGGGGTCTCGGTGGGTGGGCGGGGCTTGCACGGTTTGAAACAGGAAATGAAGAAACGAGGAGGGACTCGCTCTGTGGGATATTCCTCTGTCACTCGGACTTCGGACGGTAAGAGCTCTTAAAATAAAGCAGGAATATGAGTGTGTGGAAACAATTCAGTCAGACTGAAGTGTGTGTCTGTGCCTCGAGGGAGTGTGTTTGGACGTCAAACTAATCCAGCACATCCTAATCGCCTTGTTTTTGGTGGGATTTCTCTTGTGAAGTGTTTGTGAAACAGTGCACTTGTTAAAATATAAGAGGTTTAAAGCACACGTAAAAGCCTATTTGTTTGAGACTAAAGCAAGGACGTGTTGAAATGGGAGGTTGTTTGTTCCTCAGAACCAGTCTGATGACTTCTTATTTTTGCTTTGTGCTGATTTTGTGGTAAGATCATGGTGAATATGATAAAAGGAACTAATAGTAGTGCACCTTAACTGGTACAGTAGGTTAAATTACAGTCGAAGTGTGCTAATTTTTCAATAGATCTTGTGTTATTGACATCACACTTTCACTGGTGCTGACAGCGCTATGGTTTTTATTAGATTACGTCCTAGTTGCCTTGTTTTAAATAGATGTTGATCATCTCTTTCTTCTTAAATGTTTGTGAATTTATTTCTAGATTCAAATGTGGACTCGAGTATAAGAGGTTGAAAACCACATGAAAAACATTAGTTGGAAGTGAGTGAATGGCTGCGTTTAAGGTTGTTGAAGTGAGAGGTGGCTCATTCCTGAGCACTAGTCAACTGACTAGAGTGGTAAAATGTGTTAAATCATAGTTGAATTATGCCAGTGGTATAATAGGTCTTCTTGGCTTTGTGTTGTGTTTTTTTCTTGACGTTGTTAGCACTGGTTCGCTGATTTTGTGGTAAAATTCTGGTCATTTGCGTTAAACAAGAGTTTAACCCATTTAATTTGTCAATTCGTGCATAAATGAAATGGCCATAATGTGCTTTTTGCTGTTTTGTCTTGTTTTTCAAAGAAAGAAAACTTTTTTTTAACATTCCTGTAGACATTATATCAATTAGACATGGGACGGTATGATAACCTTATATAAAAATATCACAATATTACGATTATAGCTTAGGGTTGGGTTGATAGACGATATCATCGTCCATCGCCGATAGACATCATGATGCTGAAACGGCATCGCGATCCTCCGTCCCGCCACAGCAGCAGCAGCACCAAGCTCACGGAAAACACACTAAATCTATGGCGGCAAATCTATGCCATTAATAAGCGAGCGCACCACTGATGCTGGCGAGCGCTCGATATGTCATCCGTGTGCAATTCAAGCACTCGTCATTCCTGCGCGCGATCCTCTCTCACCTGCTCGCGCGAACACTGTTATTTTTGTCAGGCGTGGGGCGGGGCTTGGTGTTTTAGTTACAACTAAACACCCCCCCAACCCTACGATGACGATATCATCGTCCATCGCGATGTTTCACATTAGACATCGTACATCGCCCAACCCTATTACAGCTCTAAAATATGTCTTTTAAATATAAAAAAAACGTATTTTTTTCCCTACTGAACACAGTATATTTTATTTTAATAAGCATACAGAAGATTTTGAAAGAGTAAACATGTCAGGTTAAAAAAATGCAATGAATAATTTTGTTTGTGTATTTTGAACTGATGGCAGAAGGCTTAAAAATAAAGAGGTGACACCATGCACTAAATCGCAGAACGTAACGTTCGTACATTAGCTTGCTGCTCTGTGAAGTAACGTGGGAAAGCAAACTTTGCCACCCGTTTTGAATCAGGCATGTATTTTTTACTGTAAATGCAGCCTTTCTGAGCAGAATAGATTAAAAAACACTGAACACTGTGTGAATGTTATAATGTATTAATAGAGCTGTTGTAATTATCAATATTGTTGTCTTACAGCAAGTCCTAACTACACGCGAAGCCACGATAAAAGCTATCTTTTCCAGTTTTTGTCCTAACTAGCTGCTGGAATCCTGTCACATCGCGTTTAGTTAGGACACGGTGTGACTCTTTAATTTAATTTTACAGGACGACAGTACAATTACAATACTAACATTTATGCAACTCTCATTACGAATTTGGGAAGATGTTTTAGCGCAACTTATTTAGTCTTTTCGCTTTTTAAATGACTCATCCGAAAATAGCGGGGAAAAAACTAACTATCAGTGTTCAGACAGATAATTTCGGCAGCAGAATATATGGTGCATCCCTAAAATATAGCTATATTTTCATTTATCACTTTATATAAAATTTGATTTGTAAGAATATCCAACTACACTCAAAGCTATATATATATACTGCTTTGAGTGTAGTTGGATATTCTTACAAATATAAGAATATTAAGATTTTGTTATCTGTAAGAAGGATATTCTTACAAATTGCTATATATTGCTATATATAGCAAATCTCAAATGTTGGATTGCTTGTATCGTCAAAAACTAAAACTATAACTATTTTATTTAGTTTAGCTCTAATCTGCTGAAGTAGACTATAAGGCGTTAGGATTTTTAGACATTTATAAACATCATGATATTGCTGTAAAGCTCCTTTGAAGCTGTGTATTGTGAATATATAAATTTGGTAGATTGAAGTACGTTACGAATGAATCAGAAAAGGGGCGGGGTGTGTGTGTGAGCTTCAGTTTGACCTGATCACATGATTCTAAAGAAACTGGCTCAGCAGACATAACTGTATTAGAAGATATTGTTTATGACATTCCTTCTTTTGGTTGTGAAACCTGTTGGCCGAGAGCTGAGCGGCGGTTTTCCTTCCCTGAGTGTTGTGAGCTGATGTGATTGAATCGTCCTCTGTCAACATTAGTGCTGTCAAATGATTAATCGCGATTAAAAAATAAAGGTTTTTCTTTACATAGTATATGTGTTGATGCTGTGTTTATTTATTATGTTTATTTTAAACACCAGGAACACACACAC
>JAUYWG010000056.1:19805144-19828384 GCA_034779775.1 Enteromius afrohamiltoni
TATATATAAAATAAAATTTTACCCATGAAGTTCTGTGTTCTGTCCTTTTTTCATTTTTTTGGAATTTCTATATTAATATAATGGAATAATTATATTAAACTCCACTTTTATTTTGCAGACTTTGTTTAAATAGCATTCTTTTGCAATCCTATCTTCACGGACATAAGTCTACGTCACAGTTTAATGAACTGTCCAGCTGCACTTGGTTTCTTCATCCAGATTTTGGCATGTTCTGTGCTGTTCTTCACTGCGGTAGATGTGTTCGGCTCATGTTTTGCACACTGCAGAGATCCTGAGGCGTGTGAGGAATGCTGTGTTCTTCTGATTTGAGCACAGAGTGTGTCTGTAGGATCAGATGGAGGTTCTGGATCTGACTCAGTCCTTCCGTGACGCATCCTATAAATATGCTCCATCAGCGCGGTGCGGGTCGCTGACTTCTGCGCTCTTCTGTACTTTAAGCTCTCGGCAGAGACTATTTTTGCTCAGGCTTTTGTGATGTGGAAGTGTTGAAGGATAGTATGCTCTGGAGTTTACTTCACTGTGATGTGATGCAGGTCGAGTGCTTCGCTGGAGATATAGATCAATGCTCCTTTTTAGTGCTTTTGGGTTTGTTTCCATTCAAGTCGTTATTCCATTTTTTTGCTTGGATATGAAGCACTTTAAAGTATGCAGTGTGTGTAAATAGGATTGTGGCGTGAGATGAAGCGTTGTGTTCGTGGTTGTGTGTATCTGATCTCTGAGGCTTGTGGACTGATGTTTGGTGGGTTTCTAGACTGATTGTAGCACACAGAGCATGTGGTTTGAGCACATGCTGCTTCCTGTTTCCTGTTGTGTGGTTGGTTCAGCTCGGTTCTCTTGACGTGTCTGTGCTGCTGCTCAGGGTATTCTACTTCATTCGTCAAGAAATGAAAGCTCTCTTTGTTCAAGTTGTTTTGCCTCTATTATCCATCCATCCATTTTTTTTTTTTTTTACCTCTATGCATTCATCCATCCATCCATTTTGTTTTAACTCCATCCATTTTTTTTGGCCTCCATCCATTTCTTTGCCTCTATCCATCCATCAATTCATTTTTTTTTGTCTCCATCCATTTCTTTGCCTCCATCCATCCATCCATCCATCCATCAATTTTTTTTGGCCTCCATCCATTTTTTTGCCTCTATGCGTCCATCCATCCATTTTTTTGCCTCCATCTATCTTTTATATGGATCCTCGTGCACGCGGGCGTTCATTCAGAAAACTCCAGGTTCACTTACAGAAGAACGAGTTTAAGAACAGGTGTTGTGAATTAGGCGGGAAGTTTTCATGATAAGTTTAAATGATTCATCCTTCGTTCTTCCATCCCTCTGGTTCTCTCTCTGTAACACACTTTCTCTCTCTCACTTGTTTCCCATCTGTCAGCTTTTAGTCTGTGTTAATCTGTTTGAATGTGAATTACAGTTGCAGGATCGCTCCAGTAACCAATATCGTCCCTCCGGCTCTACCGGGTCAAAGGTCACCTGTGTTTAAATTCCTCAGATGACTCGTCTGGTGATAAACGAGGGCTGTTGAATTAATAATTAACCTCTCGAGCAGCAAACATTCATCCCCTCAGCAGCGTCAGCTGATTCTGTGTCCAGAGCCGATTGTTTAAAACATCTCTGAATCCATTCCCTCACCATAGAAGGAAACCAGGGCACAATCCCTTTCCTGAAGCGGAAAGCCGTTCCTGGCACTAGAGTCGCGTAATCCAATCGCTTGTGTTCGGGATAAGACTCACACAAGCTGTGCAACAATTTATTAATCCATCAGCAGGGAAAGGAGGGGCACGTCAGGCTAATCAATACAGCCGTGAATGAAGAGTGTTTACAAAGTCTCTCTCTCTACCGCTCTCTGCACTAATTAAAGAGCGTTTTGAGAGCTGCAGACTAATGGCTGTCAGAGACCGTAAGAAAGCACAGAGGTTATAAACGGAGTGACTCGTGCATGATATGACGGGGGAACGGACAGAAGTTTTGGGCAGAGAGACAGAACAAGAGGAAAAACTGACAAGAGTGAGTTAGTGTGAGAGAGCGAGCCGGTGGAAAACAGTCAGACCCATGGAAAATGTCTGCGAGAGAATAGAAATATCACGAGTCGTTTCGAATCGCCAGATAATGGAATTTGGCAAGGTGTGGGTCTTGATAACATTATAGGCCAAGTAAGTCTCCTTTCCTCACAGAGATGTTTTATTGCATTAATTTGAAAAAAAAAAAAAATGCAATAAAAACAACAAAAATATGAAATATTATTTGGATTTATAATGGCTGTTTTTTATGTGATCATCTGTTAAAATGTAGTTTATTTTGGTGATCAAAGCTGAATTTTCAGCATCATTACTTGAGTCTTCAGAAGTCACATGATTCTTCAGAAATCATATCCTGGTTTACATCATCTCGTGTAACATAATTGACTCGACTGTCACGTTTGATCTGTTTAATGCATCCTACAAACAACGTTAATAAAAGTGTTCATTTTTCTCCCGACCCCAGGAATGAATGTTTTGGAGTGCTCTTTCCAGTAATTCCAGACACTGAATCTCCAGCAACACACCATAAGTTATATGAATTTATTTAGATTCACAAACAAATGACTCGCTTGAGTTTGATTCTTTTAGTGAGTCATCCAGAAATACTCCTGTTGTCCAGAGTTTCTGGTTTGAAGGCTTCAAGTCCTTCACTGAATGAAGTTATTTGACTCAGTCAGAAACAATACTGCACATCTGATTCATTAAAATGCAGATATTGTAATATCTGTTCAGAAATGTAGCTTTAAAAGGGTTTTAAAACTTTAAAACTTGTTTGCATAAAAATGATGCACAATAATTATAGTCAAAACCTAATTTTAATAATTTTCATTGGTTTTTATTTATAATTTTTATTTTTATTTTAAATAAAATAAACATTTTATATAATTTTGTAAACTTTTTTAAAAAAATTCTTATCAGTTTTTATTGGAATTATTTACTTTATCTTTTTATTGGAACTTTTAAAATAAATAGAATTTTTTGTAGACTTTTTTTAAAATCATTTTTGTAAACTTAAAAAAAAAACAAACAGCATTTATCAGTTTTTATTTGAATTATTTACTTTATCTTTTTATTGGAACTTTTTAAATAAACTGAAATGTACTAATTTTGTGAGTACCTGCATTTTTTGATATACCTTTTATTGGCAGAAATATGATCTGAAATTCAGTACTCCGAATTGAGCTACTGTAAAACCGGCGTACTTGTGTTTAGCCTGTGGTCATATAAACAGGTCTCTGGTGTCCTCGTTTAGTTAACTAGTTAAAGTCTGTCTTTTTTTAGAGGCAGGTTAACCAGCACATTTATCTGCTGATGTCATTTGCAGGGATCCCTGGAGTAAAGACGGTATCTCTGTGTTTAATTTTGTCCTTACGCTACATTTGTTAATCTGATTTTCCTCGACGCACGCCAGAATCTCTCATAGCCTTGTTTAGAGTGAGAGGTCAAAGGTTAAAGACACTGTTTTCAATCTCTCTGTAGGTTTTTTGCTACTGTAGCTTTAAAATATGTAAATGAGCTGTGTTGTGATTGGCCAGTGTTGCGTGTTTCATCAGATTGACTGGAGTTTATTAATTATAAAAGTTAATTATATAAATATGGGGTGGTCACATTTTAATGAGCTCATTGGTGGCTGTTTAGTTTTGATAACTAATGTTCACCCTGCAGCTAGTCAGTGTTAGTTCAGTATTATTTGCATGCTATTATAGTATTATTATTATTATTATATAGCATGTTTTGTGTTTGCTGTTTGAAGCTGGTCAATTTTGATCTTTTAAATATATTAATTAATGTGCTGGGAGTAACGGCTTTATAAATAAACGGCGTTACTAACTGCGTTATATAACATAACATGCAGACTTGACGCGCTACATATAAACGTATTTCCTGTCAACATATCGGAGTTCCTTTAGAATTCTTCAGCCTCTAAGAACTGCCGGTTGTCTGGTAGTGGGCGGAGCTAACGCACTAACGGAACTCTAATTGGCTGGCTCTCACCTATTATCATCCCTCTTTTGATTTCAGCAAATCAATTCGAGCGAACGCAGTCGACGTGATTAATATTCATGAGCTCATTAATCCTTAGTGCGGTTTAAGTTATTAGTAGGGCCGGGACTCGATTAAAAAAAAAAAATCTATTTAATTAGTGGCTCTGTAATTAATTAATCGAAATTGATCGCATATAAATATTTGACCTGAGAACAGTGAGAAGTACGTTTTTTCTTTAGTACACCATTGAATAACGACTGAATACATAAGCAACAAAATATTGTTTATTTTTGTTCAACCAAGTCCAGCAGACCAATATTGACCAATACTACACTCAGCCGTTGTTCACTGACGAGCTACTCAAACCATGTTCATTATCAGCCTGGTTTTGAGCAGCTCGTCAGTGAACAACGGCTGTGTGTATTATACACACACACACACACACACACACACACACGGCTCAATGTGAAATCACGCACCTGATGGCATTTACCGCTGATTACTGGACCGGCTTTACTTCGCAAACAGATCGACATCCCTATTCAGAGCATTAGAAACGCTAGTTGGTGCTCCAGTATAATCAGTCCGCCGAAACTCTTCCAGTGAGAAACGTTCCGTGGTGCAAAAATAAGTGTGATTAAAATGCATTAAAAAAATGTTTAGGCGTTATTTTTGTGTAACTAATTCATCTCAATTAACGCGTTAAAGTTTATTATAGTTGAATTGTCTGTTTCAGGCTGAGATCTCCAGGCAGCTGATGAGGGAAGATGTTGGGCATGGATCAAGGCGTAGTGGAGGAGTGGCTGTCTGAGTTTAAGGTCGGTGTCTCTGTCTGCTGGTGGTCTGGTTGTTTCTCTGAGATGGTCCTCTCCTGACGCTCTCTTCTGTTTCAGACTCTTCCAGAGACGGCCGTCTCCAGCTACGCCACCTCTCTGAAGGACAAGGGCTCTCTGGTTCCTGCGCTCTATAAAGTCATACGAGAGAATTACAGCGACGTAAGATCTTCTGTTCCTTGCGCTACATTTCTCTCTCCTTATTTTGCATTTTCATAAAGCTATTGTGTGCTGCTTTCAACATAAAGGTGTAAAGGCCACTTTAAGTCACTGGTTCCCACAATTACAGAAATTAAAACTAAAGCTAAAAACTAGTCCTGTCAAATGATTTGTTGCATCCAAAATAAAGGTTTATTATTCATTTACTTAATATGTATTTGTGTGTCTACATTTTAGATGTATGTATAAATGCACACGCATGCTTGTATGTATTTTAGAAAAAATTGTGTTCAAATATGAAATAAATGTATAAATTATATTAGATATAATAATAAAAATATATAAATGTATATACATGTAAATATTTTCAAAATATTTACTGTATGTGTGTGTTTTATACTCGTGTATAAGTATGTGTATGTAATAAATACACAGTACACAAACATACATTATGTAAACAAACTTTTATTTTGGTTTCAATAAATCATGATTAATTGTTTGACAGCACTATTAAAAACTGGGGAAAACCGTAACCTGAAATAAAATAAAATATTTAAAAAATGCTTTAAATGAAGTTTTTTCCACTAGTTGCCAAGGTAACATTTCTCCTTTTACTAAAATAACTACAACTACAACTAAAACTGAAATACAAATGAATAGAAGCTACATAGGGAGATAAAAAAAAATATTAAATATTAATATAAACATATTCAATTAAAATAAAAATGTATTTACTTTTAGTAATTTTGTTATGTGCAAAATATTTGCTTTTTAAATGAATGTTATTGTTTGTTTACTATTATAGTATTTATTAATATTTTGAGTTTACCCAGTTTTAATTTCAGTTATGTTTAATGAATAAAAAAAAAAAACGCACACAAAAAACTAGTTTGTGTATATGTGTGTGTGTGTGTGTGTGTGTGTATATATATATATATATATATATATATAATATTTTTTTATATTGTAATATATTAATATACACACATTTTTTGCACCATTTAAACAGAAGTTTAAAGTAAAGTATCTTAAAAGAACTGAATATTGAATTTGCTCAAATGTATGAACAAGAATATGATTTTTAATTTTCCAAAGTTTTAAAGCAGTGCAAAGTGTTTTCTGAGGTTATGCGACGTCAGGATCTGTTTAGAGATCAGCGTTGCTGATGTCTATTTCTGTGTCTGGGGACGTCAGCATGAGTTATTACAGTTTGAGCTTATTTCATCATCATAATCATTCGGTCTGTTGTCGTGGAAACATAACATCACAGTGCTGAATGATGAGGTGTTTTCTGAAGGACGGGCGTGTCTGAGTCGCTCTCAAACTTTTTACTGTAATCAGTCATATTTCTCCACACAAGTTATGAATGTGTTTCATGTTGTTATCTAAACCGTCTAATGCTAGTGTTTAACATTAAATATAGTGTCTTTGTAAAATGCACATGCAATGATCACAAGAAATGTATTTAATTTATATAAATGTATTATTTATAATAAATTGTACAGTAGAACGTTCTTCCTAATAATAATACGATTGTATTTGCATGTTTTAACAGTAAATCCTTCAGTGGAATTCAGTTTAAGAGGTTAACTTTGAATTGTTCAAAAATGAAAACTGAAAACACAGGGTTTGAGAGAAATAAAATAAAATAAATTAATTCATTTATTTCGTTTATAAATGCATTAAATTGTGTTTCATGATTTAAATGAACTAGTCATGCTTTATGATTAATAACATATGAATTTAAATAATTAAACTATATTAAAAAATTACATTATTATATTATCTATAGTATTATAGACATTATAGAATTTTAGACGCACTTTTTTTATTTAATATTTTTTTTCAAGGGGGAATGTTTTTGTAAAAATAAATTTGAAAATGTAAAATTCAATTATTTTTAGTTGTATTAATGCCCAGAAAGTTTTATATCTTTTTGGGCTTTAATGATCTCGCTGTATTGTGTTTAAATCTGGTTTGTGTTTGCTGTACTGGTGTGTGTGTGTGTGTGTTTCAGCTGCTGGAGCCGGTGTGTCATCAGTTGTTTGAGTTTTACCGCAGCGGCGAGCCTCGTTTGCAGCGCTTCACCCTGCAGTTTCTGCCGGAGCTGGTCTGGAGTTATCTGTCGGTGACGGCGGGACGAGATCCTCACTGCAGCGGCTGCATCGAGGCACTTCTGCTCGGCATCTACAACCTGGTGAGCAGCACTCACACACTCCTGTAGTGTGTCCATGTGTTCTGGGGTGTCTCTCTTCATAGGTGTAGTGGTGCACCCTACACCTAAACCTACCCCTTACAGGAAACACTACACACTTTTACATTCTCAAAACAACACCCTTCAGTATGTTTTTTAAGCATTTTGAATTACACACACTCACTCAGATGAGTTCAGATGAGGAATGGGTTATAGTTGGACTGAATTTGTTTCATAATTGATGAAACATGCAAGATTAATGTACATAAATTAATAAACATAAATGCATGTTTATAGGGCATTCTGACATGATTTTTTTCTGAACTCTGTGCTAGTTGCATTTAGTGTATCATTAATAATTTATTAAAGTAATTTTAGTAATCACAAAGCATGTCTAAATTAATTAAAATCACAAAGCTTAACAGCAATTTAATTTTAATTAAAGATTTACACTTTTAGGGCCTTATGAAGTGTGTGTTGTTTCTCAGATTGATTTATTATTGCAGTTATTATTAATTGTATATGATCTATTTATTTATTAGCCAAATTCTGTATCTTTTTTTTTATATTTCTGTATTTAATTTTAATTGTTTAATTGAATTTGAACAGTTAAAGCATATCTAATTAATTTATTTTTTAATCAAACAAGAATTATACAAAGCCTTTTTCTTGCAAAAAAAAAATTTAGCACATCAGATGTTTGCCATAAAATTGTGTTTTTAATAATGCTTTTGATTCAAAGGTTAAAAAATAATAGAATAATAATTATTAATATTTTATGAAATATAGTATGGTTATTTTTAGTCTTAGTTGTATTATATTGAGGCGTACGTTCTTGAGTACATTTGCAGTACGTTTCTGTCACAATTTCTTCAAGTGAAACAGAACTTTTATTTTGGCGGGTTGTCGTGAAGACCTTTGATTTTATTCAATAAAGATTATTGACTAACATAAAAAAAAAAAAAAATCCTACTATCATGAAATAAGTGTAGATCAATCTGAGTTGAAACTCTTAAAGAGATGAAGGTTAGTGAGGAGCTGCTGTAGCAGGAAGTGGTGTTGCTCTCCGGCTGTGAGAAGGGAAGCGGCGTCGGTGGTCTTTCATGGGTTTCGCTCCCCGTGAAGTGAATGTCAGAGTAGGTCAGCTGTCAGTCAGCGAGCGGCTCTCTCCATCTGCTCTGAAGAAGCCTGGAGTCACATGACCGGATCTGATATTTCAACATCTTCTCAGACTCGTGACACGTCCTCCATCAGAGAGAGAGAGAGAGAGACAGCGGCTCTACAAAACCTTTATCCTAGAAACATGTTTAATTAGGTTTAAATCGTTCTTTAAAGTCTGTTGTAATTTACTCTTTCGTGACCTCTGTTGTTTTTATACTGAGCTTACACTATTTACCATTCCTTTATTTCCCTTGTAAAGACCTCACAAGGAGAAATGTCCTCGCAGAGCTGCTGGATTCTCAATAACTGCTCCTCACAAGTACAGCAGAACCTAAACCTACCCCTCACAGGAAACTGTGTGCAGTTTTAGATTTTTCAAAAAACACTGTTTAGTATGTTTTTTTTTTTTAAGCCTTTTGAATGACGGGGACACTGGAAATGTCCTCATAAAACACCTTCATATTGTCATACCCATGTCATTACACACATTTGTGTCCTGATAAACCGCACACACAGACAAACAAACACACAAAAAGACTTGCGCACACACACATTGTTTTCGTGTTTTCTTTTTCTATAAATAATTACATACATTTTCAGGAATAATGTTTGACTGGAAGTGTTGCAAAATCGATCGATTTTTTTGTGAGCAGTTATTTCTTGTAATTTTTTTTATATTTATAATATATTATTAATAATATGTATTACAAATAATTTTATTTATTACTTTTTTTTTTTTTTACCATAACGTTCATTTAGAAAATAATATAATATATGTAATATATAAATTATTTTATATATTACATATTTTTTTTGATTTTTTTATTTTATTTTATTTTTTTTTTTTACCCTAACGTGCGTTTAGAAATTGATCCTAAAATCATGTTCTTTTCTATATATACAGTGTGCATGTATATCTGTGAGGGGGTAAATCTTTTCTATATATAATAAGATATATAAAATTATATTGGTGTTTAAAGTTTTTTTTTTTTTTTTTTTTTTAGGTGAAAAGTTCAGACTTCAGGGAGGGGGTGAAATACAGTTTGTGTTCAGATGAGTCTAAACTGAAATATAATGAACACTTTGGCCAGTAATCTTGGTAGTGTCTGATGGGTCACTCAGTTTCAGTTTCTGAAGGGCAGCGCTTGTTTTTAGTGTTAATGGAACAAAATGAAATGCGTTCGATGTGTACTGTAACTGATGCTTTCATCATTCTGCCAAGGAGACCGATGGGAAATATTTACTTTTTGTTTTTTATTGCAAGCCTTTTGTCTTAAAATAGCTAGTGTTTTTGTGTGCGCTGTTCTTCATCAACAGCACACAGAAGGAGTTAAACACAGTAAATACAACACATGCTCATAAATCTCATGAATGTGATGGATTGGAAAGGTCCTTGTGTTGATGTCACTTCAGTGCTTTGTTTGCACGTGTCTGAATCCGTCATGTTTTCTCTCTCTCAGGAGATTGTTGATAAAGACGGGCAGAGTAAAGTGTTGTCCTTCACCATCCCTTCCTTATCCAAGCCGTCGGTTTATCACGAGGTGAGTCCATCACCATCTGCATTAGTCTTGTGAAGCCTCAACACTGCTGATGTCTTTCTGATTTTGTTACAGTAATAAACATCATTCAGTTCAGCTGGAGAACCGACACTTTAATTAAAAACTGAAATATATATATCTATAATTTCGTATTTGTGAGTCTGAAGCACTACAGCAGTCATCACCAGCTCAGGTATATTTGCAGGAATAGTCAACAATGCACTGTATGGTTCAAGATGTATGCCATAAATCGTTAGGACATTAAGTAATGATCGTGTTCCATGAAGATGTTTTGTACATTTCTTACTATAAATATATTAAAAGGTAATGATTAGTAATATGCATTAATAACGTTATTTGGATCATTGTAAAGGTGATTTTCTCAATATTTCGAATTTTCAGATTCCAGATTTTCAGACAAATATTGTCTTATCCTAACAAACCAGACATCAGTGGAGAGATGATTTATTCTGAACCATTATGACCGTTATGATCTAGGGTCACAATTAATTTGTTTGTGTTTTCTGGTTTTTACGTCTTTAAAACTTTTTGTTTGATTCTTTCTTCTTCTTCTTCTTTTTTTTTTTTTTTCCCAAGGTATATTTTGTTACTCCAAGCTTTCTTATTTGTTTTGCTAATAAAGTTTCTTATTCATTAGTTTCATTATTTACTTATTTATTCATTACATATTTATATTTATTATGTGTACGTTATGTGTAGCATGCAGTTATTTGTGGTTTGTATTCATATACACCGTGGGTATGGAAAGTATTTAGACCCCCTTTTTTTCCACTTTCCCCTCTTTTTTTAAATATTTTACTCTTTGTTATATTGCAGCCATTTGCTAAAATCATTTTAGTTTTTTAAGCCATGAGTGTTTTTGGGAAAGATTTTCTAATCAAGATTTTCTAATCTAATCTTTCCTAATCAAGTCCATTCAGTATAATCAAACACAGCTGGACTCAAATGAAGGTGTAGAACCATCTCAAGGATGATCAGAAGAAATGGACAGCACCTGAGTTAAATATATGAGAGTCACAGCAAAGGGTCTGAATACTTACGACCATGTCATATTTCAGGTTTTTTTTTTTTTTAACAAATCAGCAAAAATATCAACAATTCTGTGTTTTTCTGTCAATATGGGGTGCTGTGTGTACATAAATGAGGAAAATTATTTTGGATGTAATTAACACAGTAAAAAAGTAACATAAAAAAAACCCTTTTCAGTTGGACAAAAGCGATTTCTCTCAATGCAAATGTGTTATTTTGTGCTTGTTTTCATGTACACTTCACTTTCACTTTGCGTTTGTTCGAATTTTTTTAAAGAAACATGCTAAATGGTGGTTCAAAAGACAATCTATGTTTATTGGTTGTAAGTGGGACAGTTTGAACCAATCCAGGCAGGGAGGAGTGACCAAACATCAACAGTCCTTCCTGTTTGTCTCAGAGGAATGAAATGCAATGGTTTTGTACACATAGCCTCTGAATATCCAAATGAGACAAACATAAAAGAGGAGAATCTTTATTTTATGACACTTTTGAAGCGTTCAGATAGGATTAGCGGTTCATAAGTTATTAAACATTTGACATCACGCTCACAGCCCTGCTCTGTCTCTCTCTGCTCCGCCCCCAGCCGTCTTCCATTGGCTCCCTGGCCTTGACAGAAGGAGCCTTAGCCAATCACGCTCTAAGTCGTGTGGTGTACAGCGGGCCTCACCTGCAGCGGGAGACCTTCACCGCACAGAACAGGTGTGCATCAAATATTCATCCCGCGCCACACGCTTTTATATGAGCCATCAATTTTTAATCAGCAAATGAGTGCTGACTGGGGATTGAATGCTGTGTTTTTCTGCTTTAATTTGATGATTGTGTGTGTGTTTCAGATTCGAGGTGCTGACGTTTCTGCTGCTGTGTTATAATGCGTCTCTGAGCTACATGAGCAGCTCGTCTCTGCAGTCTCTGTGTCAGCTCAGCTCCAGGTTTGACACTGCGATCAGATCTAAGTGTTTTATAATGATCCCTGAGGGATGTGATGGACCGACAGAGGCGTTCGTCTCAGATGTCCAGTGTTTGATCACCAGCTCTTTGCATGGTTGAAATGAAATAATACACTGCTTTAATTGCTGGTTTGCTTTAAGAAGTATATAATCTTGAGCTGGTCTCCTGCCTCCTTGTGGTGTCACTGCCAACTTTCCATCCAAACCTACTCACTTGGACCGATGTATATCAGCCAGGGCACTCATTTATTTGGCATATTTGGCTTTTTGAGATTTCCAGTGTAAGTCGAGCTCTATTTAGTTGATTAAAATTAGTTAATCCCTTTGGTATCAGTTCACAAATCCTTTATTTATTCATTCATTGATAAACCTATTTGGTTTTATTTCGTTTAAATGATCAAAAAATCAGTTCCTTAAATAAAAGTTTTATTTATACATTCATTTATTTAAATAATTAATTTCCATAGTTGAATGAAACAAATATATTTAATTTTGAACAACATATCTATCTATTTATTTATGCATTGTCATTTAAATATAAATATTATTAATATAATATATGATATTATTTTTAATTAAATTTGAATTACATGTTCATTTACTTATACAAACTTGTTTGTTTAAATGTATTCCTTTTTCTTTCTTTAAATGCATTATTTATAATTAATTTTTGTGAATAAATATTATTTTTAATATTTAGATTTGATTTAATTTCACCTAGTTTATGTGCGTCTGGGTTCAGCTCAGATCTGCTCTCGTGGGGTCCCCAGGTCAGGTTTGTTGTGAATAATGCATTTCTTCATCTCAAATCCCCCATCATCCTCTCTGCTTCCAGTCGCTCTGATCCTCTTATAGACCTGATCCTGAACGCACTCCGATCTCTTTTCCCACACTGAGGGATGGTCACATGACCGATCACTCGACCAATCAGCTAAGCGAGCAAAGATCATTCCCTCGACAGCAGGGCTCAGATCGAGCAGGTCAAAGGTCACATCACACTCCCTCATGGGCCCAAACACTGATTTAAACCAGTGGATGACGAGCGTGGGCTTTTTTGGTGACCATGATTGAGGTTTTGATGTTGTTTTGGTGTGTTTCAGGGTCAGTATCTGTGGATATCCCCGGCAGCAGCTGCGGAGGTATAAAGGCATCAGCTCGAGGCTCATGGTCACGTCGGAGTTCCTCGTGCAGCTCATCACTGGCATTCATTTTGCACTGTGAGTCTTTCAGAGCAAACCTGCTATCACAAGTGGCTAGTGGGGGCGTGGCCTCAAATCTCCTCACACTCCGCCTACCTCATTATCATATCATTCGAAAGTAAAACTAGGTAGATGCTAATTTAAAGAATAGATTTTAAATTTAATTTAAATAAAAAAAAAAACCTTTATTTTTTACATTTCTTTCTCTACTTTGTAAATGATATGTATTCAGACCCTTTATTTTATAACGTTGTGTTTTGTATTAGTTTCCACATTTTTGAATAGTTATTTAATTACTTTTTTTTGTGAAAAGAATTACTTGCATTACATTTAGTTCTGATCCTGCATACTTTCTTTCTTACTTTCTGCATAATTTATTCATTTTGATTCTTTTTTTATGTAGCGTTTAATCTATTTATTTTTATTTATTTTTTTTAGATCATTGGGATCTGCCAATAATCATGTCGCTCTCTCTGTGTGTGTGCGTCTCTCTCTCTCTGGGTGTGTGTGTTTCTCTCCCTCTCTCTCTCTCTCTCTCTCTGGGTGTGTGTGCGCAGGTGTAACGGCGAGGTGGATCTGGGCTCGAGGGCTCTGGATGACGTCTTGTACCGATCGCAGCTGGAGCTCTTCCCAGAGGCTCTGCTGGTGTGTTTGACGCTTCAGCACAGATTACACTGATCTGTCCGGAGCATTTCTCACATTCATTCACTCACTGATCCTGTTAGAACGACCAGCACAAGCTCTCACAGCCGCACACACACAGGAATTACTCATGTTAGGAGAGTAAATACTTGCTCTGACAATGATTGGATTTGATAACGAGCCTTTATTGAAATGGAGGTGAGATTAAATATTTAAATAGAATCTGGTTTAATGATATATTGGTACATATATGCATACATTTTGACATGCCTAGTTTGGGAATATATACACCAAACAGGGGAGATATCCACACGTTTGTATTTAAAGAGATTGCTGTGTTGCTCTAAAGTCTGTCTCTGGCTCAGGTGGGAAACGCCATCAAGTCGTCTCTCCATGGCGCGTCTCTGAAGGCCAATAAAGAGGGGACACGCTCCATCCAGGTGGAGATCACTCCCACGGCCTCCCGAATCTCCCGCAATGCCGTCACCAGCCTGTCCATCCGTGGACACCGCTGGAAGCGCCACGGTGAGACTCACACTCCTGCGGACCACCAGATGTCTTCAAGAAGTAGTCTGCTTCCAGAACAAACATTTCCTGATGATATACTCACCCCCACATCCAAGTTATTTGTGTTTTTCTATCTTCAGTCACAAAGGCATCAGGTCTTTTGAGGAAAGCATTGTAGAATTTTTCTCCGTGTAGTGGACTTCAATGGTGCTCATCGATTTAAAATAAAAATAAGGAGTCAGATCTAGGGAAACAATGTCAGAAATACAGAACCAGTGTTTACAAAACCAACATGCAAAAAAAGTCATTGCTCCTTACAAAAAAAGGTAAAGCAACGATGTTGGATGATTATATATTCAGGGGAGAAAATTAGATTAGTTTTTAATAAAGAAAATTTGTTTTTAAAAGTATGAAGTGTTAACCATGCGTGATCTCAGAGCTACAGCAAGCAGAGCATTTGTGCTTAAAAACAAAAAAAGTATAAATTAGAGCTGTCCATTTAATGCGTTCTGAAAAATAATGCAATTAAAATATTTTAATGCACTGGCTCCGCCCCCAGAGCTGTAAAATCATCGTACATTTCATAAAGTTGACTGTTGACAAATGTAATGAGTGTCCAAAAATTTAGTAATGCCCTCAAATTCAAGATATTGAGGCAAAACTAACAGATGAATGAATGAACGAACAAACTACTGATTGAACAAATAACTATTGCATGTGTGAACGAACAAATGAATGAACGAGTGAACGAATGAATGAGTGAACAAACGGATGAATGAATAGGCGAACTAATGCATGAGTGAACAAATAAATTAAAAACGGGCGAAATAATGAATGAGTGAACAAATTATTGAATGAAGGGACGAACTAATGCATGAGTGAACAGGGGAACGAATGAATGAGTGAACAAACACCGACAAATGAATGAACAGGCGAACAAATGAATGAGTGAACAAACGAATGACTGAATGAATGGGTGAATGAATAAATGATGGGGCAAACTAATGTATGAGTGAACAAACAAACGAATGAACGAGTGAACAAACGAATGACTGAATGAACGGTTGAATGTATGAATGAAGGGGCGAACTAATGCATGAGTGAACAAACGAATGAATGAACAGGCAAACGAATGAACGAGTGAACAAACGAATGAACAGACAAACTAATGAATGATTGAACAAACAAATGAAAGATTGAACAAACGAACGAATGAATGAACGGGTGAACTAATGCATGAGTGAACGAACGGATGAATGAACAACAAACAATGCATGAAGGCATTTTAAGTTTTCTTTTTTTTTTTTTCTTATATTTCCTCTTTTCTCGTTAATTTCATAAAAAAACAGACTGTTTTAATCTTTCACTGTATGAACAAAAATACTGAGCTGTTTCTCAGATCTTTTATATTCCATAGTTCATTAGGTCATTGTATGACTAAATGTATGTGTAATTAATTTAAAATCAAATAAAACATTAATTCATGAGTTCAGCTCTAAGCTACTGTTTGTAATGCCTACTTGATACTTTCTCATTTAACAAAATAATAGCTTTAACTAAACGTCTGTTGGTGATTTCACAGCCAAATTTAATTTGCAATTAGTTAATCGACACATCATTTAATCAGTTAGATGTAATGCATTTAAATCAACTGACAGCCCTAGTAGAAATATGAATGTTTTTCAGATAGCGACTGATTGTGTTTCTCTAGATAAGGCCTTTACTCCTCGGCTGGGATCATGTAGAGCTATGTCTTTGACCTTTAAGTCACTGGCCACCATTGAAGTCCATTATATGGAGAAAAATCCTGCAATGTTCTCCTCGGGAAAACTCATTTCTTTGCGACTGAAGACAGACCATCTTGGATGAGATGGGTGTGAGCAGATGATCAGGAAGTGTTTATTCTGGAAGTGGACGTCTCCTTTAAATCCCTGGGGATTTTCCTGGGAATCCTGCTCGATCATAGTCACAATATGACGCGTTTAGCACAGATTTGCAGCTGCTGGGTTTGAGCCGGTCACATCTGACTAATTTCAATCGCTCGTTTCAGATGTAATGAAGGGTTTTCTGTTAGTCAGCCCTAATTAAGCAGCAAACGCTCTCATTAGTGTGGTTTGCTGAGGCAGACGGCACCATTACTAGTACATACTCCGGAATGATACACGTTTGGTGTCTAAATCATCTCACTGAACCACGTAAAGCATCTGTGCTGGAGGTAGAAATGATGCTTCATCATACTATCCTTTTGATTATTTTAAACTTACTTTTGTGAGTCTTTTCGTTTGTAACTCAAGTGTTTCATAACCTGGAGCTATGGGTGTATTAGTGCTGTAATCGTGATTAATTGCATCCAACATAAATGTTTTTCTTCTCATTATATGTGTTTGTGCTGCGTTTATTATGTTTATATGAAAACACACGTACAATATATATATTTACATGTAAATGCATTTATATATTTATCTTCGTATATTTGATATTCTATCTAATTATATTTAATATATAAACATAACATATTTTCATTAAATATATATATATATATATATGCATGTGTTTGTGTATGTGTGTGTATATATATATATATATCACACTTATTAAATATATACAGTACATACAAATATATTATGTAAAGAAAAACTTTTATTTTGGATGAGATTAATTGTTTGATAACACTAGTTTAGTTTATATACAGTACAAATATAATTATATTTATTATTAGTATAAAAATGTATTTAGTATATAATAACAGTTGTATTTTATAAGTATATTAATAATAAGCATATAGTATAAATACTAAACATTAGCATTTGAGCATTATTAAAACATCAGTAATATAACGCAACACATTAATATATAATATTTATATTATGTAAAATAAAATGTAATATTCATTATAATGTTTATAATGAATATTACTACATATTATGCTTACAATTATTATTTTATTAAATAACTAGTTTAAGCTAATTGTGTAGTTATAACACATCATATTTTATGTACATTGTTTTGATAAAATATAATATTGTTTTTAAATTGTTCTATTAATATTTTTAATGCTTTTGTAATAAGATTATCATTTTAATTTTAGTTTCATAATAACGACATTTTAAAATGAAATATAGTTGTATTTTATTAAGTCACTTAATGTTTATTATAATATTAATGAAATAAAATGTCAATATGACGTAATAGATATATTATGTCATCATAATGATGTCATTATAAAATTACTTACAATATTTTATAATAACCACATATCGAGATAAACATATATTTAATAAAATGAATTTTATAATGATATAAAATAGACTCTTGTATTTAATATTAAACTTAAATTATAGTAATCTTTATTATAATACTATAATGGTTTTAAAATGTTTTCTGTATGATTTTAATATAATTTTCCAATATTTTAGTGCTGTCAAACGATGAATCGTATCCAAAATAAATGTTTCTGTTTACATTATATGCATTGTTAGACAGCACTTAATACTGAAGAATAAATTATAGTTCATAAATAACGCTTTCATTGCCATCTGTGTCCATTTTCATCTTATGATTTTTTTTTAAGTGTTTATGTTTATCTTGATTTCCGTGTGTGTCTCATCAGCCGTCATGCATGTATCCGTGTGTGTGTGTGTGTGTCTCAGAGTCTCAGGAGGACAGTGTAGACTCCCCTGACTCCTGCGTGACGGGGCCCATCCCTGAGATTAGTGTAACGGGGGTCGGCGGCGAGCGGCTGCTCAACGGAGAGGCTCTGCGCAGCAGGACAGAGGGGGAGGCGCTGGGGGCCACCAGCGAGGTGGGGGTGGACCCTAGAGGTCAAGAGGTCAGGAGGCAGAAGTCTGTGCGGAGGCACCTAGAGGACGGGACGCCCTCCGCGGGGCGGGTTCAGTTCTAGAGCCCCACCCACCCCTCCCCTCTCCCTCGGGCCCAGAGGTACTGGTGTGGGCGGAGCTTCTCGATCAGACTCTTAATTATTCATGAGATGCTAACGCTTCCGAGGGTCGGTCGTCTTCAGGGTGCAGCTTGGCTTTGGGGTTTTCCTCTGGTTCAGAAGTAAAGCTCTATCAACTGTTCCTCACCACAGTAAATCACTCTGTACATTGGTTTTGTACAAAATCAGTTTCTTTTTAAATTTACTTCTGGTTTTGTGGGAAATATGTGGAAAATTGCAACAGCGGGATTTATATTAGTGCTGAGCATCCAAAATAAAAGTTGTTTACATAATATATATATGTGTGTGTGTACTTTGTGTATTTATTTATGTAAAAATAAATACACACATTCATGTTTATACTTAAGAAACATGTTATGTTTATATATTATAAGTATATTTATATATGATGTATATGATAAATGATGGAAATACAGTATATGTGTTTATGTATTTATATATACATAATAAATATACACAGCACACATGTATATCATATCAACAGAAACTTTGATTTTGGATGCGATTTAATCACGCTGAATCATTTGACAGCACTAACTTATATACATATTATTTTAGATGTACATAAATATGCTGTTTTTGTATAACTATGCATATTAACATTTGTCCTGAAAATTGTAAAATACAAAAAAATAGAACTTTTTATAGATATATTTTTGTGTTGTGATTATTATAAATTACTTGTTATTAGTTATTATTATTTTTATTATATAAGCTTTCTATAAATGTGATGTGTATTGTAGTTAATTGTATTATTGTTACACTATATTATTTTAATTAATTAATTGTATTCATTTAACAAAGTATTAGATATATTAATAAATTGTTATATTATCATTTTAATATGTATAATTATTCTAAAAGCACTTAATAACATAATAATTAGTTATTTGTGTTAAATGTTGAGATTAGATATAATTATAATTACAGTTTGTTTGTTTATTTATTTAACCTTGGGGACAAAATATTGAATTATATATTATTATTTTATCATTCACACATGCACGTTATGTACAGGTATGTTTTATTTATTTTACTAATAAAAATTCTTCTTATTCTTATTATTAGTGTTGTTGTTGTAGTTAGATATAGCTATTAATTTTTATTTATTTTAATTTGGGTGTTTTACTGTGGTGATTGAGGTTTTATCACAGATATACGGATAGAGCTTCTGCTGAAGCAGGACTATTATTAACCGTCTCCTCTTCTCTCTGTGACTGACCCTGGACTCACTCACCTCACTCCATACTTCTGCTCTCCTCCGCTCCCGAGTGTTTTCATCCAGACTCAGATGCGCAGTTAAATCCGTCTCATGTTTGCTGCTCTTTCCCGACACTTCGCTGGGTTGTCCAGGCAAACACCCTCCCTTTTAGATGAGACAGACTGACAGGAAGTGATGTGTTGGATAGAGCCGTCAACAGATCCCTAATGTGAAGCTTGACTCAACTAATCTCTTAAAACCTTCAGAAATCTCTTCCATCATCAATCTGATCTGAACGTCTTGTCAGTCTGTTTCTCCTCTAGTTTGAGCTTCTGGTTATTCCTTCCTTTTCCCTTCAAACATCCCAACAGCCTCCTCTGCTTTCAGTCCCGAAACACTCTTACAGTAGAGTTTGCGGTGTACAGTTTGTGTATTTTCATCTGTCTGACCTGCTGATGCTCTTAAATATTATTTGTGCAGAAGCATTTTCTAATATTTACATGTGAACTTCAACATCACTGATCCTAAAATCTGCTGCTTATTAACACATTTTAAACGATATACATGTGTGTGTGTATATATATATATTTTTAAACAAAGTCTCTTCTGCTCACACAGGCTTCATATATTTGATCAAAAAGACACTACAATCTGTAATATTCACATAGTAAACGGCTATTCTAAATTATAACCGTATTTGACGACTGTACTATGTTTTTCATCCTGTAAGCACAGCCTCTGTGAGCAGAAGCCTTCTTTAAAAGCATGTTAAAGCTTCCCCTTCTTCTCTCTTTCTCAGACGCAGTGGATCTGGGTTCCCCGGATGAGCTGACGGAGATCGCAGAGGTGGACGAGGGCATCTGTACGCAAGCGTGCGCTGCTCCGAGCAGCCCTCCGACCATCGTCATCAGCAGCAGCAGCGGCGGGAAACCGGCCGGGAAGGGCCTGCGGCGGCTGACGGCCCGCTCCAGCAAAGACAAGGACGCTGCGAGCGGCGCCGAGCAGCTGTCGCGCAAACAGGCCACCGTCCGCGCCATGAGCGAGAACCTGGAGCTGCTGTCGCTCAAACGCCTGACGCTGACCAAGAGCGGCTCGCTGAGTCTGTCGCGCACCGCTAGCGCCGTCTTCTCGCGCTCCTTCGAGCAGGTTAGCAGCGCCCTCGCCTCCAGCCCCACGGCCAATCACGTCGCAGAGGCGGAAGAAGGGGGCGGGGCTTACTCTGACCACCTAAGCCCCGCCCACCCGCACCGGCAGCGCTCGCCCACCATTAGCATCCACGTGACCTCTGACCTGTGACCCTAAATGGAGACACTCACCGCTGCCACCTTGTGGCAGGATAACTGCAGCACCTTACAGGAAGTTTATTTTTCCCTTCGGTTTTCGTCAAGTCGAAAGTCATGTATTTTTGAAGTGTTTGTGTATTTTTAAATGCCGTTTCGGACGTGTTATTTTTTTAACGTGTACGAAATGCTACGTATCGCAATGACTTCCGGATGCTTGATTACGAACCCGAGTGGAAAATCCTGTTTAAATCTGACTGAAACGACAGTCGGATTCATGTGAAGTCAGATATTGTGTATTTTTAATGCCGATTCGGACACTTTCATTACTCGTTTTTTTACGTGTGCGAACTGCAGTTCTTCTTCTCTACGTATCCCAGCATGCACTGAGCTCCAACACGAAGCCATCACGTCAGTTTCCAGGAATTTGGATGCTTACAAACCTAAGTGGAAATTCCTGAAGAAATCTGAGCTAAACGAGAGTCAGATATTTCCCTTTGGTTATTCACTTACTGCATACATTTACGTATAATATTTAATTTTGTATTAATGGCGAAATTTTAAATTAATAACAAAGCAAAATAAAATAGTGTAATTAAAACATATTTGTTTGACTGGGATTTTTGTTGTTTTATTTGCCTTTTGTTATTGAGTAATTCAAGGAGATTATAAAACTACATGCATAAATGCTATATTTAATTTTTTTTTTTTACTGTATTCTTAAAAACGCAGCCTCTGTGAGCAGAAGAGTTTCAAAAATATTTAAAAAGTGGATTTGGGTTTCAGTGTCCATGTGACCTCTGACCTGTGACCCTAAGCGGAGACGCTCACTGCTGCCACCTTGTGGCGGGAAACTGCAGCACCTTACAGGAAGTCCTTATTTTTTCCCTTTGATTTTCGTCAGTCGTGATCGATTACCAAAGTCGTGTATTTTTGAAGTGTTTGTGTATTTTTAATGCAGATTCGTACAAATGATGGACATTTTTTTACGAACTGTTACGTATCGCAATTACTGGGAAATCAGATGCTTAATTAGGAACCCGAGTGGCAAGTCCTGTTTAAATCTGACCAAAACGAGTCGGTTTCATGTGAAATCAGATATTGTGTATTTTCTATTGGCAGTTTGGGCACTTTTATGGTATTATTACTCGATTTTTACGTGTGCAAACTACAGTTCCTCTTCTCTATGTATCCCAGCATGCACTGAGCTCCAAACTGAAGTAGTCATGTCACGGTTTCCAGGAATTCGGACGCTCGATTACAAACCCGAGTGGAAAATTTGTCTAAATTAGATCCAGACAAGAGTCGGATTCACATAAAGTCAGATATTATATGTAAATGTCAAAATACATACATTTACATATAATATTACATTTTTTATTAGTTGCGCAGGTTTAATGAATAAAGCAAAATAAAATGGTAGTGTAATTAAAAATATATTTGACTGGGATTTTTATTTTCTATGCCTTTCTTAAGGAATTCAAGGAAATTATCAAATTGCATACATATACACGCAATATTTATTTTACCGTTTTTTTTGTTTTTACTGTATTTTTCATCATATAAATGCAGCCTCTGTGAGCAGATTTTTACAACATTTAAAAAATGGATTTGGGTTCCAGTGTTCACGTCACCTCTGACTTGTGACCCTAAACGAAGATGCTCACCGCTGCCACCTTTTGGCAGGAAACTGCAGCACCTTACAGGAAGTCAACTTATTTTTTCCTATAGCTTTGGTCAGTCGTGATTACAAAAGTCATGTATTTTCGAAGTGTTTTTAATCCATGTGAAGTCAGATATTGTGTATTTTTAATACCGATTCAGACGTTTTCATTGTATTATTACTCGAGTTTTACGTGTGCGAATTGTAGTTCCTCTTCTCTACGTATCCCAGCATGCACTGGGCTCCAACCCAAAGCCATCGCGTCACAGTTTCCAGATATTTAGATGCTTTATTACAAGCCTGAGTTGAAAATCCTGAAGAAATCTGACCGAAATGAGTAGTGTTCATTATAAAGCAATATGGTTATTATATGAACTGCTGTATGTGAGATGCTTTGACACTTGAGGCAGGCGGGTTAGTATTGGTGGTTAAACTGGTATTAGTTAACCAGCCGTTCATGTGTAACACCGATGTCATGCAGAGACCCATCAAACAGTGTGATTATAAGCCAGAAATAATTTCTTGATTTAAATGAATATGTGAATCTGACGAAAGCATGGATTTTCTGCTTTTGTTGCCGCATCACTGCTTTTGCACCAGTATCTATCTGGTTTTATTGTTTTCTTTTTTTAAGAGGATGTTTTTGAAGACGTTTTCTGCTCATAACGGTTTGTGTTTTTAATTTGAAGTGGATCATCAATAACAGTGCTCGTGTCTGTGCTCAGATTATTTGGAGAATGTGAATATTTTTGTTGTGAATTGTAAATATTATTGTACTACAGTCATTTTTTTGCCTTTTGTCCAAACATGGTTACAGTCTGAAAATAAAGATTTCTATTTCAATTTGCCTCTGGATTTTTATGTACTAAAGAAAAAT
>JAUYWG010000056.1:19857973-19869383 GCA_034779775.1 Enteromius afrohamiltoni
TCAATTTAATTTCAGTTTACGTTTTAGTATATATATATATATATATATATATTTAATTTTCTTAATTATTAAAAACAAAATGAATGTAGTATTTTAATATTTTTAATTGAATTGATTTTTTTAAAGTTTTATATATATATATATATATATATATATATATATTCTTTTTCTAATTAGCATTTATTTTTATTAACTTTTTATTTGAGTAATCTTCTATATATTTGTCTAGCTAGATATCTAGCTATTTTTTTAATTTTCACTTTTCATTTTATGCACTAGTGGATTTTTTATTTATTTTTTCTATTCTCTGCTTATAGCATGATTTTGAAAATAATTTTGTAATCATTTATTTATTCTTTATATTTATTGTTTTATTTATTTTTGTACGTCAGCTTATTTTATTTTATTATTATCTCTCTTTTTTTTTTTTTTTTTTGCCAAGGATGCATTTCTGATTTTCAATTTCTTCTTTTGTTAAATTTTTCATCCAATATTTATACATTATTTCATTTGAAATTTCAATCAATGAAAACGATCTCTAACAGTTTTAGTAAAACTCACTGCAGTAACAGTCTCTGTGAGGAACATCTGATCAATATTTTCCCTTGAAAGCGTGTCTTCTCTGGTGATGCTGTGATGTTAATCAGTTGATCTTCTCTCTGAAGCTCTTTTAATCCGTGCATGAGCTCTGCTAAACGCTCACGCTAACGGCGTGTGTTGCTCTGATGGGCCACGTGTGCAAAAATACAATTTAGGACATGACAAGTGGCCAGGTATGGTTTCCCATACTAGGAATTGGTGCTCTGCATTTAACCCATCCAAGTGAACACACACAGCAGTGAGAAGTGATCAACCACGCACACACACACTGTGAACACACACCCGGAGCAGTGGGCAGCCATTGCTGCGGCGCCCGGGGAATAATACATACATTAGATACAATACATACATCTAATACATACATTAGATACAAAAAAACACAATATCAGGACCCTCCCAAGGCTCTTCTGTTTCTTAAGTTGGATATAGATAATTATCGCTGACTAGAGATTATGATCGTTATTTGTTTTATTCTTTAAATGACCCCAGAATTTATTACAGCAATAAGCCACAAGAGATCGAGCATTATGCTGTGATTAAATCTGAGCGCATTAATCCATTAATCCATAAATCCATAATCTAATGTAGAGTTTTGACCAAAGAGATTCCACCGTGGGCGGGGCTTTCCTGCATGATGTCATAAAAATGAAAAGACAAATACTGTTTGTTTGAAAACAGAAAATATAATATATCACTCCTGGATATAGCTCTCTGGAATTGAGTTAGCGAGGTCAAATGAATCTAATGCACTGCTTTAATAAAATGAATTATAATAAGCACAGTCAATAAAGAGCTGAATGTGTTAATACTAATGAAGTAAATGTGTTTTTTTATCCAGTCAGGCTTTGAGTTTAGACTCTATTGTAGCTCAGTGTCAGATTGTCTTGACCTCTGACCTCACTGCTGCTGAAGGTGGCTGCCGCTATGGATTCCAACGCTCTTATTAAAGCTGATCAATAATGCTTTTGAGTGGATCAGAGACCATTGATTAAACTGAGACTTTAGGAGGAAACGCTGTAATACCAGTGAAGAGATATGCAAACACACACACACACACACACACGGCAGGTGATGTCACTTTGCATATGTAGGTCAAATGCGTTTGTGCTAATCATTTCACACCCAGCATGTTTCTCTGTCATGAGTTTCTGTTCTGTTTTTGTTAGTGCTGCTGTCAAACGATTAATCACATCCAAAATAAAAGGTTACATCAGGTACTGTGTGTGTGTGTGTATTGTGTATATATACAGACACACACATGCAACGTATATTTTGAAAAATGTTTATATTTATATTAAAGAATATAAACATAACAGATATATGTTGCATTTCTTACATTTCCCTGAGACATTATCTATGTTCATGAAGCTGTTTATTTTTCCAGGTTTGACATTTACACTAACACAGATGAAAAAAATATTGCTAAAAGACTGTTCCTTCAGTACTCAACAGGCTTAAGTTATCGTTAAGTTCTGATATGAGAGCTTTTAAACCCAGTTTGAGAGATGCCTGAGATCTAACGTAAAAGCCTTTCTTCACCTCTTCTTTCTATTTACAGTTATTTTATAGTGTCAAGCATTTGTCTGTGCTGAGATGATCTTTGTGTGTCACAGACATGTTCTCAGAGTTTTCCCTGCGCTGGACGAGCTCTGAGGAACGCCTTTCTGTCTCACGGACCGTATCCAGCGAAAGACAAGATCCACCTGGCCAGGATCATCAGGTGAGAGATGGGTGCTTCTGCCAGCCACTTCATTCAAGATACAGCTTTAGTACTTTTATTTAGAAAGAATGCATTAAAGACATTTATCAAGTGATTCTGTTTCAAATAAAAGTTGTTCATCTGTGAATCCTGAAGGGAAAAAAAAGTTTCCACAAAAATACTGAGCAGCCCGACTGTTTTCAACATGGATAATAATCAGAAATGTTCCTTAAATTGGTATATCAAATGATTTCTGAAGGATCACGTGACACTGAAGCCTGGAGAAATGATGCTGAAAATTAGTAAATGACATTTTAACACATATTCACTGCTGTTTTAAACATGTGGTGGAAAAAAGATCACATGATCATTTAAGATAAAACACATTTTACTGGTAGTCTCCTTTATGAAGAATTTTTGGGTGTAAATGTCACACTTACATCCTCCCTTATGTAAATGAACCAGTTTCCTGCACCTATTTGTAAAAAAAGATCATAAATGGTATAATTTTAGTTGTACGTGGCTGGGTGACGTTACTATCACAGGATCAGTGTTAAAGCGTGTGACTCATCAGCTGTCTGTTATCGCTGTGACGATTGGCCGGTGTCCAGACGTCCCTCTGATTGGATAAAAATGTCCCGTCAGAAGGTGGAGAGTGAACGTGTGACAGAAGCAGAGAGCTGTACACGCTCGATGAAAACCAGCAGCTTAATGACTATGATAATGTCACACAGCAGATCGTATTAAAGCAGTGATTTTTAATCACATTCCTGAATTCTTCACGAGTGCATGTTGTTCTAAAAACAGTCTGTGTCTTTTTGTTGAAGTATAGAGAGCAACCCTTGTCCTTCATGTGGAGATACTGTACATTAATTACACTGGCACAATGGGCTGCAAACAGTTTTATGTTGATTTTATGGCCAAATGAGAAACGGTAGCAGCAGCATTGTGTACTTGAAAACACAAATATTAAATTATTGCATCCATTAAATTGCAATGGACAATATTTTTCCTGCCTTTAGCAAAACCGCAGGCTGTTTATGCATGTCAGTGAACTATATTTCATTGGATTGTTAGATTTCTTCTCTGAGAAAACTGATTTATTCTGTTGATTCCCTGAAAAGGTTTTTAAGTTGTAGTTTGAGGGGAAATGCATTTTAAATATGTTAATTAGTGTCTGTTTTAAATTTAAAATGACAAAACTGGTGGGTGTTTTGTTCAGCTAATAATGCTTTGTAGTATTTATTTATTTTTTTAATTTCTGAAAGAAGTCTCTTCTGCTCACCAAGGCTGCCTTTTATTTTATTAGAAATACAAATGGTCAAATATTATTACAATTTAGTCCAGCTGTGAATGTGAATATCTGTTAAACTTTTTATTTCTGTGATCAAAGCTGTATTTTCAGCATCATCACTCCAGACTTTAGTGTCACATGATCCTTCAGAAATCCTACTAACGTGATGATTTACTGCTCAAGAAACATTTCTGCTTGATATCAATGTTGAAAACAGTTGTGCTGCCCAATATTTTTCTGCAAAACTGTGATACATATTATTTCTCAGGAATCACAGATGAATGGAAAGTTCAAAAGAACAGCTTGTATTTGAAATAGGGTCTTTTGTAACATTATATGTGTCTTTACTGTCCCTTTTGAGGAATGAAATGTTCTTAATGACTGTGTGTGTGTGTGTGTGTGTGTGTGTGCTGATGCAGGAGGAGTTATGTCGGCGTGGAGCTGGTCCAGTGGCTGCTGGAGCAGTGTGTGTCGGTTCAGTGCAGGTTAATGGCGTCTCGTGTCTGGCAGGTGCTGCTGGAGCTCGGAATACTGCACTCAGGTTAATAACAGCCTCATTGACTATCACTCAAATACTAGTATAGCTTGTTTAATATTTATTATTTTAATATTTAATTTGAATTCTGTTAAATTTTAAGGTTTAAATACTTTTTAAAATATTTTTTCACATATTTTTCATTTAATTAGTATTTTAAATATTGCAAAAGAAACACTCGAACTGCATATTTTTGATTGTCAGATTTGTTTTTGTGATGTCAAACCTGTGATAAACTCTTATATTAATCACATGTGGCAGATGGAAGGTGTTAAAAGTCAAGAAAATAAGTTACCCTTTCAGTCGAATCACTTCGACGTTACATATGGGAACTCGCCAGAGAGACCAATTGCCTTTGAGCTTAAAACAAAAGGCCAATGGATATTGGCGTGCACTTGATTGCGCTCAGCTGCACCTCATCACTGCTGGAGTATAAGAGGATACGAGCTTCAGAGCCTTTTCCGTTCTAAGCTATCCAGGAGACCCCCTCAATGAGTTCTGGAGAACAATATTGATTTCAAGAGTTCCTGCTATCCTGCTCTCTCGTCTGACAGTGTTTATCTGGGTGGTTGTCAGCGGATCCTGTGGGCTGGTGGCCTTTTTAAAGGCCGGCTGTGCCAGTCATCTTGCAAATCCAGTGAGGAAAGACCTCTGAGTGCAAGGAGTTGGAGGGTCCCCTCGTGTCCTTCCCGCGGCATCTTGTTAGACCATATTAGTTTTTCAACTGCCGCGCCGAGGCGCCTGGGGAACTTCCAGGTGTGAAAAGCCATGCGGACTTCTGATGCACCGCGTAGTCCCGCGGTCCTCCCGGAGGAGACCGCTCCCCCTGTAACGGGGCCGAGTGTGTCCTCCGGGGCGACCCTAGAGGCTGAGATGTCTCCTGCAAGCTCTGCCCCAGGAGGAGGCAGACCCAGCCTTAGAGTTGCTGTGTCCTGTACGTACTCTGCACCTCTACACTGACCGCACTCTGAGCATCAGACGCTCCCAGCAGCTTTTCATTTGCTATGGTGGACAGCAGAAAGGGAAAGCTGTCTCCAAACAGAGGTTGGCTCATTGGGTGGTTGGAGCCATCTCCCTGGCTTATCTATAACGTGTATAGATAAGGAGTATAGGAGCCGTGCCCCTTAGGGTTAAGAGCTCACTCAACAAGGAATGTTGCCTCATCCTATGCGTTGGCTCATGGCACCTCTCTAGCAGATATCTGTAGGGCTGCGGGCTGGGTGACACCCAACACCTTCGCCAGGTTTTATGGCCTCCGTGTAGAGGCCGTGTCTTCTCACATCCTCACTCCCCCAACCATCTGCTTCAGTACAACTGGCAACCCTGTGGAGCCCAATCTGGCCCCCAGGGCGTCGGGGAAGGTTACGTGCAGACTCCTCTGCCGACAAACTTAAAAAGTATACAGTGTAGTGAAGAATCAGCTGTATGTGTATAATTGAGCTGTTCACTCATGATGTACATTTGTAGGCCAACCCGGGAGGCACCATTACTGTGGGATCCCTCTGGAATATCTGATGGGTTTTTAGGAAACCATTCCACTAATTCTAATATAAAAATGGCAAATCTCCGGGGCCACAAACTCTGCATCCCGCCATACGTGTGTCGTGTCTAAAAGCGTGTCTCTCTGTCATCCCTTCAGTCGACCAGCGGCTGGTGTTTGAAGACTCCAACACATACTATCAGTTCTCGTTCGAGGAGTGCGATGCTCAGGGCTGTGAATTTCGTAACGAGGAGGAATGGCAGAACGGTGTCCGTCTTCTGCTGCAGCTCGTGCCCTACGTCCAGTTCAGGGTCGTCAGCCCGTAAGTCCTGCACAAACATGCATGTTATATGCTATATACACATTATATGCACACTTTAAGAGCTAGGGCTGTAAGAATTTAGATGTGTGCATTTTTCGTATTTTAACCTAAATATCAAATTCTTTCATTCAGTACTGCCCTTCAGAAGCTACAAAAGATTCTTACATGTTTCCCAGGAGACTTTACCCTTTAAATTCAAAAGTATTCACACCCCTTTTTTTTTTTCCTTCTGAAGCAACAGTGAGTGTTTGATCTTTCTGTAATAGTTGCGTATGAGTCCCTCAAGTGTGAAAAGATGCATCTTGAAATCATATTATCATTTTTGGAAAGGGTTCAAATACACAAAAATGCTGGATAATCCCAAAAATTGATGGGAGCTGGAGAAGTTTTCTAAAGAACAGCAACAGTTTAACTGTTCAGGACAAACAAGAGACTCATGAACAACTATCACGGAACAAAACCCACAGCTGTGGATCATTCAGTGAACAACATTAAGAATCAAGGGGATGTAAACTTTTGAACGGGTTCGTTTTTACAAATTCAGCTATTATTTTGTCTTGTGAACTGTGGTTTTATGTGAAATATCTTATTTAGGTCAGTATTAAATAAATAATAACATGCATTTTGTATGATTGCTCTTATTTTGAAAGAAAAATTTTGCAGATTCTGTAAGGTGTATGCAAACGTTTGACTTCATCTGTAGATACACACACACACACATATATATATATATATATTTATTTATAAAAATAAAATGTATACATTTTTTTATATAGATAAATATTGTATCAGTGTCTACATCATTTAAAGCAGTAGTATGCAGTTTGAAGTATATACTGTGGAGTAAGTTATATATGTAAATATGCAGTAAATATGTTTCATGCATCTGTCTGGTTCGTTTGAAAGCAGCAGGAAAGCGATTGTTATCATGACCTTTTGTCTTGGTTTTCCCCGTTAATCCTGTTAAACCACAAGTCATCCTCATGGAAGAGAGAGATGTAATATGTGTTTGTTTTGTGTGAGTGTATTCAGCGTTATGAAAATGAGCTTCAGATTGTTTTTCTTACTCGTATAGATGCACAATCATGTTTGCTGATAATGTTTTTGATCATTTATTTTAAGTTATTCACCAACATTCAGAAAGTCTGGGGTCAGGAAAATTGATCAACAGTGACAGTAAAGTCATTTTTATAATGTTCTTTGACCTTTCTATTCCTCTGTGAATCCTGAAAAATAAAACGTATCATAGTTTCCTCAAAAATATTCAACACTGATAATCAGAAATGTTTCTGGGATATCATATTACTACGATATCTGAAGGATCGTGTGACACTGGAGTAATGATGCTGAAAAATCAGCTTTGCATCACAGGAATAAATTACAGTTTACTAAATATTCATACTAAAAACAGCCATTTTAAATCACAATAATATTTAATCATTTTTATAGAATTTTGCATCAAATAAATGTAGCCTTGGTGAGCAGAAGAGACTGAAACCAGCCTCAAAGTTTTGAACAGTAGTGTATTTGTAGTACTGTCACAGCAGGGTTTACACACAGGTTATTTTATTGACTTGAATTACCATAACTCTCTAAAAATCTTATATCTCCTTAATGTAATAATGTATATATTATTATATACTATTTTTGATCATTTATTTACAATTGCAAACAACAGCTACTGTATGGGAAGTGTTTTCTCCCTTTTAAGCATTGGCGGACTTAGTCATTAGGCAAAGGTAGGCGACTGCCTTTGGTGCCCAAAAGCCAAGGGGCCCCCAAAATGCTTTTCATACAGGAGATGCGCATTAGGTGAGGACACGTGAACAGTTGCTATGTACGATGTTTATTAGCATGACGACCATCTGTTGAACGTGCTTCTTGTGTGTCCTGCTTGTAGCAAATGAAAATATCTGCATCTGATACTGACCGCCGCAGGAGCGCGAGCGCTGTGTCTGCTTCGTTCAGCAAACTGCACTTTCAGTTAAACCCGTTTACACTAGTGGGTGTTCGTGTATTAGTTTGAAAACTCCGGGGAAGGTTTAACGCCAGGGTAAACGAGGATCATTTTCATTCTAGAACGCCGTTTTAAAACGAAATTGCACTAATATAAACGGGGCCTAATTTCACATGCAATCATGTCATCATCTTATGTGCAGCCTGACGACGATTAGATTATAAATCTGAATTTTTGTGCAGATTGGTAGAGCTGGTTAATATAGTTTAAATAAGTCACTGTTCAGTCACTATTTCATATTTATCCCGGTTTATGATCACAGAACCAGTATCAATGAAAAATCAATACTTCTGTTCTTGCCCCTCAACTGTAAATCAATTGAAAGAATAAAAGTGTCTGCTAAATGAATAAATGTTAAAGTTAATGAAAGAATCCCATTGTAATATCTACATGACAAATGTAGAAACACTGGACTATGTGGCACCAATGTGCTGTGAACAGTGAACGTGTGCATATATAGGGCCCTAAGTTCACTAAATCCGCCCCTGCCTTTAAGCACAATCATATTAATCAGAATGTTTTATTTTGCATGTTTTCCAATTGTTCACGACCCAAAGATACAGCGACTCATTTGAGGGTCAGTGAGTGGAGCTGGACTGGATTGTGTAGATGAACGCGTGTGATTGGCTCAGCTGTTGTCTGAGATCGAGAAGGCAGTGTTTGAGATTGGATTGAGCGAGGCTGTTTTGTTAGCACGGAGAGATGTGAACCGCCAGATTAAATCTGAACGGACAGTTGATGTCATTTTCAGGAAGGTGAACACGGCAGCAGTTTTTTCCCTCCCTGACAGAATTGGAAGTGACAGGGTTTGGTCGTTCTCCGACCCCAATCAGCCAGGCTCCTTCTCCTCTCGCATCACAAAAATCAGATCAAACCAAAGTGTCAAAACGAGTTCGCTGCAATACTCTCACAGCCAGGGAACGATAACCATAAAGTTTTCAGTTGAGATAAAAAACAGTGGATGATGCTTCACAGAAAATTAACCAGTTATGTGTGTATTAACCATCTGTGTGTGTGTGTGTGGTTTTATAAAGAACAAAACCTGCAGAATAAAACACATTAATGTAATGTAATGCAATAATAAATAAACAAATGAATAAATGATCAAAAATGATATATAATAATATATACACATACTTTATTAAATTTAGCCCTGAATTAATTTCCATATTAAAAATAAATAAGAAATAAGTGAAAGCAAGTCTAAAACTAAAGTTAAGAAAAATAAACATAAAGTTAAAAATAAATGTGATAAATGAACTAAATATGGTAAAGTAACTAATAAAGGTAAATCAATTATTTAGCAATAAATTTAAGGAAAAATGAAAGTAATTCTTTAATTTTATTTATTTTCATATTATTACGTTTATTTATTCCCATATTTTTATTTCTATAAAAATAAAGTATTTATTTCTAGCAAATTCACAAATTTAATAAGTACAACCAATACATTTAGAACTAATAAATAAATACAGAAAATAATTAATAAAGGAAAACAGGACTTGTTTGTTTTAAGTCATTTATTCCTTTATTTATTTTTTCACATTTAATTATTTTATATTTGTATATCTTATGCGTTCCTTTTTTATAAAATTCGTTTTTAAATATATTTATATATTCCTGCATGTATTTTGTTCCCATACTACAATAAAAAATATATAAATAAATGCAATATACAGAATTAAAATGAACTGAAATTTTAAATGTAACTAAGATTTAAATAAATATACATAAATGATTGTAGGGCTAAATGTAATTCAAATGAGTTGCATTAGTTGTATTATTTCTTGTTAGTTTCTGCAGGTCTTCTGTTGTGTGGATGTGATTGTGCCGGTCGTGATCGTCTCTTCAGCTGAACTGAAACCCCTGGAGCTACAGGAGTGACTCTTTTAGCCAGGATTGTTTGGATACTGCCTCGCTTTCAGCCAGCTACACACACACATTTCATTTGCATATTATTTGAATTTGATCTTCAGCTCTGTGAAACTAGTAATGCTTCTGTGTGCAGAATGAGCGTGCATTTGTGTATGTGTGTGCGTTTCTGTCTACATTTGACTGCTCGTGTGTGTGTGTGTTTGCATGCATGCATGTGTGAATTGCAATCTTGTGCAATCGTGCCTGATTCGTATAGAAGTCGCCGCCATTGCGAATCACTTCATCCGTGGTGTCTGGAGGAGGAGAGATGCTGTGATGAATGGAGAAGAGAGAAACTTTGGCCCACTTTCTCAGACTCACTGGCCCAGTTTAAGACTGTATTTGTTCTGCTCCGCTGAGGTTCATACCTGCACAATCTGCTCTATAGATTCATATAGAACATTTATTTTTATTTTGTAATTATATATTTTAGAAAATATTCTGGTGTTTTGAAGAACCCTAAACACAGATTTTTTAAAAAAAGAGAACATTTACAGTATAATTTATTTATTGTGTATACTTTTTTATTTCTTAAAATTATTTTGTAAATATTATTAATATTATCATATTGTTTCTAACAAAAATATATGAAATAATTTTAAAAAATTGTCAATTGGAAATCATTAAAGCATCAAAATAATAATAATTATAATAATAATAATAATAATAATAATAATATATTATTATTATTATTACACAGTTTAGTTTGTCATTCATTCATTCATTTATGAATGTATACAGATATTTAAAAATATTATTTTTATATTATGTAATTTTACTTTTTTGGGGGGGTATCTTTCTATTTATTCAGCTAAAAAGGAAAAAAAAAATTTAAGAAAAGTAAATTTGTTAATATTACTTATTTACTTATTTATTTATTTATGATCATTGAATATGCATTCTTAACACTATGTTTATGATACATGTTTTCTAGTTGATCATCTAACGTTGTTGTAACAAATATTTTAAATATATAATGTAATATAAAATAAGATAAGAATAAGAATATGCTATAATATAATATAATATAATATGATAATGCACAAGGAACTTTCTGATATGTTTTTTTAGTTCTTTAGGGAAATGTTTTGGTGCTTTAACTTTAAACACTGATCTGAAGAAACTGTAGTGAAATTAGCAGATATTTATTCATGAGAACCCTATTTTGAAGAGTGTAAGTGTGCCGTGGGGTTGTGGTCATAACAATAGCTTCTTTTTGTTTCGATTTTGTCCAACACACCATAAATGTGGATGAAACTTTACATACTTCATCTCAAAGCAGTTTGATTCTGCTCTTGTAATGCAGTGCACCAGCAGCAGGAGGCAGAAGAGAGAAAGAGAGTGTGTGTGTGTGTGTGTGTGCACCTGGTATTTATCTCGTTGTGGGGACCAATTGTCTTCACAAAGATAGGAATAGCAGTAACTGTTGAGCTTGTGGGGACATTTATAGGGTCCCCATGAGGAAGCAAGCTTATAAATCACACAGAATGAAGTGTGTTGAGAATGTAAGAGTGTGTAGTGTTTCCTGTAAGGGGTAGGTTTAGGTGTA
>JAUYWG010000056.1:19882204-19895811 GCA_034779775.1 Enteromius afrohamiltoni
TCAGTATTCACATTAATGAATTTATTTGAAATATAAACACTTATAGCAACTAATTAATTATAAAATATTATATATTTTATAACTTTATATTTGTAATATTTTATAATATTACATTTATTGTATAAATTGCATTATAATTTTTATGCATTATCATGCCTAACTAACAATACATATGAACATTGCAATGCATTAATATTAATGCAATAGTATGCATCCTTGCTGAATAAATATTTAGAAATATTCTAAATATAATAAATAAATAATATTTTATCAATAAATAAATTCTTTTTAATTATATATTTTATAATAATTAGATAAAAATAATTAAATGTAGTTTAATTTAATTATTCAATTGGATTTTTAAAGACATTTTTTAATAAAAACATTTATTTACATTTTTATGTTTTTTTGGACTGATGTTAAAAAAGGATCATGTTTGGTAAAGAAAGCTCTAGTAAAGATCTTTGAGATCATAGTTTTGAATCTCAAGGAATGTATGAACTGACAAAATGCAAACCCTGAATGCTTTCTATAACAGCATTTGCCAAATGCACAAATACAAATGTAAGACTGAGAGGAAGAAGAAAGCCGTGGAGGTCAGGTGATGAGGTAACGTCCTGGAGACAGGAACTGCAGGATGGGAAGGTCTGGTTTCATGCGTCTGCTGTGGTCTGATGTGGTTATGATATAATCTGCTCAAACTGCTGGTTCTGGGTGAACCCTCATTATCTCTCAAATACTTCACTCTGATTGGCCAATCTCATCGTTCTGTGGTTAAATATGACACCGAACAGTATAATCCACTTTCCTGTTGCGTCTTCAGCTCAGATCATCATTATTATCAGGCTTGTTTTATTTCGTTTATTAGACACACGGATGAGTGATTTCAGACCAAACTGTAAGACGTAGGGACTTGAAACTTGGTGGGATGTTTGTATTCACATCACAACATGCCTGAAGCTTGCTCCAATCAGCCTGATGGGGGCGCTACGGCGATCAAACGTGCAAATCTTAATTTTTAGCTGTTTCACAATTTTTGCAAAATCTACTTTTGCAAACTAGGTCTTGATTTTTTTACCCGATCTGAACCAAACCAGTGCAGAAAGATTCTCTGGAGAGTGATTATCAATAAAAAGTCTTTTTTCGTAAAATGCCGCTAACTCCTGAACAGAATGAGATATCTTTGCCAAACTATGTAAGAGCTCAAGTTGCCGTCTGATGATATGAAATCATGAGATTGGTCACTTGGTGGCCAAGATCTAAAAATGAATATGACTAGGTAACCATTTGTCCTATCTGCATGAAAATCGCTTTGATCCAAAGTACCACAAGTATAAAAAACTATAGATCTTCAATGGCTGATGAAGTCTGAGCATCTATTATACAAGTTTGATGAAACTCGACTCATGGCCCCAAAGGTCTGTGAGAAATCTGAGAGAAATCAGCAACCGGGGTGTTATAATGCTTGTTTTGAGGGTGTAAAGGATTGTGCATTGTGCGGTTTTCTGCAAATACACAGGATATTAATTTTGTTTAATAGACCTCCTCGATCCAAACAACCTGTAGAACCACTGCCGTCAATCAAACCATCTGTTAAATGATCGAGAAGATGTGAAAGACCTACGTTTGTGAACTAGTCCTAGGATTTTCACTCTTATCTGAAAAAAAAAACACATTCCACATGTTCACCATTCGATCAACAGCCTTATAGAGGTCATATGACTAGTAGATGAAATGTGTTACACCTGCCAATCTGGAGAGAATTTGACTCTCTTGGTCAATAATTGGGAATCTATAAGGAGGTCCTTTAGGAAAGGGGCTCAAAAGCCTATAAAGCCTAAATGAAGACTCAAAACTTGGTGATTTTACACAAGCGTGCAAAGTTTTAGGAAGTTTGGAGCACTGCTGGCGCTATAGCACTATAATCACCTGGATTTGCTAAAATGCTTTTTCAATAATTTCAGGTTTTCCTTATGTGCTTAAATACCTAAACAGCTTAAACTCATTCAAACAGTGCACCGCTTCTGTTACATAACGCTCTCTCTGCCAGCTTGAAAATGGAAAAAATGCATTTTTCATCAGTGTTGACGTTTGAATATGAGCACACATAATAGTTGATTTTGGAAGGGCTCGAGAGAGACGGCAGATAAACAGTTTGTTATCGTTTGCATCGCCAACATTTTTTCCCAGCAGCCTCTGGCCTATAGTGTTTGTTAATGTAGGTGTTTTTCTGTGGACTTATGTAACGGCAATAAAATCTTATTAGCATTGCTTTTTATAAACACATCTGCAGGGAGGAGCAGCGCAGACTCCATCTGATATCGCGGCTTGTTTTGGAGCGTTTCGGGAATGTTTGGGAAACACTCCGGGTTTGTTCCGGTTTGAGTAATTAGCGGTCAGACTGGGAGTATTTTTGGAATCTTCAGGAGTTTTTTTGGAATTCCGGTGAAGTAACTGTAATTTCTGAGGAGGTCTTCACCAGCGTTAGGAGGTCAGAGGTCATGTTTGTGTCTGTCTGGACGCAGATAATCCATCTGTTTCCTGTCCTGGTGCTTTGGTGATTGACAGATGACTCCTGCGGCGTCCCAGCATCCTTTGCTCCCCGGGAGGCCGGCTGAAGTGACCAATCACGGCTCAGCAGACTCTCAACTGAAGGTCGTTCAGGGATGGAGGAGATGGATAGTGTATATTTTAGTGACTGTGTTCCAGAACATTTTGTGCAGGGTTTGGACGCCTGTGGGCGGTTTGAGAGTAGAATTGTGCTGTCATCATTTCTTCTATTCACTGGATTTTGGCCGCATGAAATGCTTGCTGCTTCATGTTGACGTATTTGTTAATGAGGGAAGGTAGTTGGGTGGAAATGTATTTGAAGGACTTTTTCTGTGTTTAAAATGGCTAATAATGTTTCGCTTACATCACCGGTGCCAAAACTAGCACAACTAAAGCAAAGCAGGGAAAACCTGCTAGGAATAGGAAACATATATATTTTTATTTAATATAAGCAACCATAAATTAGGTTTTGTGCAAGAAAAATGATATTCATAAAAATATGCATTACGTTTTAAAGGCAATTTCTTATTTTCTTTAAGACACTTATAAATTATAATTCATCTTTTCTTTTTTAAAGAAATACATACTTTTATTCATCAAGGATTGATCATTCTATTTCTAATAAATAGCCTTCTTTTGAACTCTCTGGAATTCTCTATTCATCTGTGAATTTGAAAAATAAAATGTACCAGAGTAGCCCGACTGTTTTCAACATGATGATAAGCAGCAAATCAGTTTATAACACTGACACGATGCTGAAAATACAGCGGAACATCACAAAAATTAATTACATTTTAGCAGATATTCAAATAGAAAGCAGCTGTTTTAAACTTGCATAATATTTCACAATTTTACAGTTTTTGCCGTATTTTTGATTAAATAAATGCAGCCTTGGTGAGCAAAAGAGACTTATTTTAAAAACGATAGAAAATCTTACAGACTCTGTGTGAGCCACAAAATTCTTTATTTAATCTTTCTTTTGGCTGATTTTGTGAGTCGTTTAGCACCACACATCCGTTGAAAGCGTGTCAAACTTACACCTTCGCAGGAGTTCAGATGACCTACTTACAGCGTGTCATCACCTGTCTGACTCCGCCCACGTGTGTGCGTCTGTCTGTCTGGGAGCCGGTGGGTGGAGTCAGGTGGGGCTTATGACCCCCTCACCTGGAAAGGTGTTCAGTCAGTGAATGAGTCAGAGCGGATGCTCACATCTGTTTCTTGAGTCCTGTTTTCATCTTCCTGGTGTTCACATCAGTATTTACAGACATTGTGCAGTCATTGTGCTGAATGACAGCAGTACACACTACAATATACACAATATACCAATACAAATATGGGCTTTAATTAACCATTCATTCAATTAATCAAACTTGACAGAAAATACATTTATAGTGGTATTTCAAATAAATATTGTCCTTTTGAACTTTCTGTCTGAAAAATAAAATCTATGAAAGTTTCCACATAAATATGAACTTTTTTCACTTTAACTAAAATTCAGATTTAATCGCAGCAATAAATTACAGTTCAACATATATTCACATTGAAAACCGCTTTTTTAAATTGAAATAATATTTACATTTTT
Organism: Enteromius afrohamiltoni; assembly: GCA_034779775.1. NCBI lineage: Eukaryota > Metazoa > Chordata > Actinopteri > Cypriniformes > Cyprinidae > Enteromius > Enteromius afrohamiltoni. Next base: position 19,886,337 of record JAUYWG010000056.1, read on the forward strand.
TTGCGTGTATTTGCTGTATTTTTAATCAAATGCAGGCTTGGTAAACAGAAGAGAAATCCTGAACCCTTCAACAGTAGAGTATGCATATTAATGCTGTTTATGGTATGAATGTATAAAAGTATTACATTATTGTGAGAAAACTCATTTTCAAACAGATATTTAGTTGTTTGTTTACATAAAATGATGTGCGTTGATGAATCAGATGTTGCTTGATTTAATTGCAAAATTATTGTGGTTATACGTGATTATCCAGCGTGTCGTAGAGCAGGTTTTTAATAGTCTTCAGTGTACAGTATTTGAAGTATCTGCACCTGCAGGCCACATTTGAGACTAGATTTCAAACACAAAGCCCTCTGATGCCACGGATGTGCATCTTTCTGATGTGCAGCGAACCGCTGTGTGTCTGAATGTGTGTGTCGTGATTCTCACCCGTGCGGCAGGTGTGTGTGTGTGTGATATTCCTAATCCTTTTCCTGCCTTTGATCTTCCTCAAACGCTGCAGTCTGGACTCGTCTGAAACACGTCAGCTGTGTGACTGAAACACTGACCGAGTTAGCCTTTCGTTCATTTGTGAACGCAAGGACAATTCAGCAAGAATTTACTCATGAGTTATTTGTTAGAGGAACAGGCCGAACTGATGAAGCGCTTGAGTGTGTGTGTGTTTGCTGGAGTTTGATTGTAAAGAGTATATTTTTGTGATTCTAGGTGTAATGACTCTTGTTTCTCCCTGATGACGCTCTGCTTAATTGAAAGTGAAAGTGAGAGTTTGAGTGTGACACAAAGGCATGTGGAAACTTGTCGAGTTTGGTGACAGAAATACACGCTGTGATATATTTGCATGCAAACCTGGTTTTGCTTGCATCCTGTTTTGAAGAAGGTTTTGTGTAGATTGTAACTGAACAAGCTTTTTGATGAAAGAATCTGCGTTTGCCATATTCCAGTTATTTATTTTGATTATTTTATTACATTTTTATTGACATATTTTGTATACTGCTCGAAAAAAATGGACCATTACTTTATGAATAATTTTTCTTTTGAGTTGAATATTGATGACTCAATATTCGGTTCAGTCTAAATGAGAGAATGCTCATTAGTTTGAATGGATTTCTTCAGTGTTTGTGTGTGTGTGGTTCTCTCAGGCGCAGGGCGAGGGTGTCGTTCGTGTCTGTCTGAAGGAGAGGGGTCAAGACGTGCTGGTTCTCCAGAGAGTCCCGTCAGATCCAGCATCTCCACAAACGGCCGGAGTCAAAGACGAGGACGGCGATAAGAGGTGAGACCACGCCCCCTTATATAGCTCCTCCCGTTTAAGGAACAAAAGCTAAATAGTTCACAAAATAAGATTATTTAGCTTGTTTTTGTTACTTCATTTAAAAAATTTGAAAACAAGACAAAAAATCTAAGCTAGAAAAGCACTTTTTGTTCAAGTTGCTTTATTGGCATGACCTCTGTGTTACAGTATTGCCAAAGTATATCAGATGTGTAAATACAGAACAATTACACCACCAAAGCAACAGAGGAGACAATGAATGAGTAATAATTATGAGTAAATAAATATATACTCCCCTCCAAATGTTGGAGACCAATTCCTTTATGTTTGCTGTCGACTGAAAACATGAGGGTTTGACATCAAAAGATGATTATGAGATGAGAGCTTCTGTTTCCAGGTATTTTGATCTGAACCTGATAAACAACTAAGAGGATAACACCTTTGGATTGAACCCACCATGTTACCGAAAGTACTGGAACATGTGCCTGGCAGTTTTGTTTCCCTGTTATCCTATTTTATCGATGATTCAAAGAATAAATGAACGTCTGCGCTCAGTTTCAGATTTGTGCAGTCTGCATGTGTAGTTGTTATAGTGTAACCAACATGATAACCGAGCAATTGTGAAGCTGAGAGAAGGAGGAAAACCAATCAGAGCCATTGCACACACATTGGTCATAGGCTACAAGCATTTGAAATATCCTGAAGAAGAAAGAAACCACTGACTAACAGACCAAGGAAAACATCAGCAGCTGAGGACAGAACCTTAAACAACTCTTAGAGACAAAGTACAGAGTATAGAGGAGACACCAGAAGAATCAAACCACTCATTAGCAGGAAGAAGAGGAGACGAGCCTCAACAGTTCTGGGATGAGACAAAGATTAACCTTTACTGAAGTGATGGATCCCAAACACACAAGCTCATCTGAAACACGGGGGAGGTAATGTCATGGGCTTGCTTCTCCTCTTCTGGGAGCGGCTCATTAATCTCAACAGAAAATGAACAGAAATATTTTGCCTACAGAAAGATGCAAACAAAATGATTGGGATATCCTTCGTCATGCAGCGAGATAATGAGGCAGAGCAACAAGGGAGTTCATCAGGGGCAAGAAGTGGAAGGTTTTAGATCCAATCCAAGACTGAAGCATTCGGATCAGGTTTCTGTGTTTTGGTAGGAAAGGATGATGAATGTGGAAATTAAGAAAAACACATGCAAACATTTCAGACTCTGTGTGCAAGTACCTTAACACTGGAGCCTGGTTGGAGGTCAAAATAGTGTTTTTGTTATCATTTTTTACAATTAGAATTAAACTTTAGATTATGCTCAATTTCTTAATGAATGTTAGGGCTGTGGGTGGAGTCTGGCTTCTCTCTCTCTCTCTCCAACACATTCCTGTCGGTTTCTTCCTCATTACAGCTCGAGCAGGAACCGCTGACAGCATAAAACTTGTGTGTGCATGACTTCTTGGTTGGTGTGTGTTTGTGTTGCTGCTTCGGCCGTGTTCTTCAGACTGATGGGAGTTTGTCCAGGAGCTCAGGGGGAGTGTATCTCCTTCAGCCCGGGATCAGACCCCCGCTCTGGGCATGACGCTGCACGCAGACGCCTGTAATGGACCGACAGACCTTCCTCAATCTCAGACCCGTCACGCTGGTGCAGGCTGAGGAGGATGACTGTGATGATGAAGACTGGGAGTACAGCAGCAGTCTGGAGGATGAGGATGAAATGCCCACGTTTGACATTCCTCATTTTCGTTACATTGACGATGAGGAGGAGGATGAGGATGGTTATGTTATCCCCAGGCACAGCTGGAGCAACTCCTGCTCGACGTGTTCCTCCTCTGATGAAGAGTACTCATCCGAGTCTTCCTCTTCTGTGTCCCGCAGGTATGTGGTGGTGTCCGGGACGCCCCATAAGATCCTGGAGCACCTGCTGAGCGACCTGCGCCTGGACGAGCAGCAGGGGGCGACGGAGAGCAAAGAGGCGGGTGAGTGACTCCAGACACCGCATTGGCTGAAATGATCAATTTCTTTTTTATGCCAAAAATCATTAGGATATTAATTAAAGATGATGTTCCATGAAGGTGTTTTGTGAATGTCCTACTATAAACATATCAAAACGTAATTTTTGATTAGTAATATGCAATGCTAAGGTGATTTCCTCAATATTTAGATTTTTTTTGCTCCCTCAGATTCCAGATTTTCTGATAGTTGTATCTCAGACAGATATTGTCTTATCCTAACAAACCAGACATCAATGGAGAGATTATTTCTTCAACTTTTATATATAAATCTTAATTTCGATTTTGTGCTTCAAGGCCACATTTTACCCCAAAGACATGAAGCATTTCACTGTGAAACTAGCAGATAATAATGCATTTTAATTTGTCAGAAGTTGATTAGTTAGATATGGATAGTCTATGATATTATAAATAATGTATGCTAAGGCAAGATGTACTAATTAAATGATATTACGTATTAAATTAAATACATTATTCCTAATAATATAAAAATGTATTATCTTTCTTTTTTTTATTTCAACATAATATTATAAATGTAAATACATCAAATAATTACAACATTAGTTACATTAAATGTATATTTAATTCATATTTCTGTCAATTTAATGCATTCTTCATCTATGTAATATTTAATTGTAATTATTAACTTGCTGATTTATATACAAGTAAAAATAATACTTTGAAAGCAATACTTTACTAATATTTTATATTATACTAATTAATATATTAAACAGTAGGATGTTTTTATATTAAATGTGTACATTCAAATATAAAGTAATTCATTTATTGCTATATCAGCACGACTGAAAATGATTAAGTGAATATAATTATCCAATCATATATGCTATGAAATAATATAATAAAGGCTAACAGTTTAAAACTTTGTGTGAGAAGCCTGGATTTTGTTCCAAATGTTTTATTTTTAACCTAATAGTTTAGCTGAATGACGTTTCATAATACGGTAGCATCAGAACTAATAGAGAAGCGTGACTCGAGCGGTTTTCTGTGATGTCTGCGGTCAGTGATCAGGTGAATACACACATTCCTGCTGTCAGTTCGTTCAGTGCGTGGCGTGTCAGAGCAGCTCCATCCACAAAAGTACGGCAGGAATGCTTTGTGTTTCTTTTTCTTACTGTTTGTGTGGAGTTTGTGCCTCCGGGTGTCTTGACTCTCTGAAGTCACACACAATGACTTCTGAGGATGCTTTCGAAGTCGTGCATGCAAAACAACTTGGTTACAACTTGTTTTCTTTTTTTCATTTGTGCAATATCATAAATATTCACGAGTGTGTCAAAAGCATGTGTGTTTCGATTCGGAGGCGATTTAATCAATGCAATGCGATATCTAATTCAACATGCAATGCTACTGTAGTTCAGTGCAGTATAGTTCATATAAAGAGTAGTGCTGTCAAGTGATTAATCGCATCCAAAATAAAAGTTTTTCTTTACATAATATATGTGTTGATGCTGTGTTTATTTATTATGTGTATTTTAAACACCAGCAGATGATGAGTTGCATGCGTGTTTGTGCATGTGTGTGTTTAATGTATGAGTGTAATTCAGTGACCCTTGTGTTTTGTGTAACACACCCATAGGCCATAAATTAGCCCCGCAGTGCAGTGCATCCTGGGTAATTACCGGTGTGTTGGCAGCTGTGTTTAGCATTAAAAGGAGAGGAAGACTTATAGCGTTTTGTTAAAGACGTGTGTTTTTGAGGTTGTTCTCATTAGACCCTCCCACAGAGTGCTGATATGACACGATAGTGTTTAACCGCTGCTGAAAGCATGAGGTGAGTCAGTGTTAGTTTTCAGACGTGGTGAGAATTGTTCAGAGACTCTCTATTGTGAGAGAAAGCGTCTCGTGAGACTGTTTCTCAGTGGGAGAAGCCCAGGGTATTTTTAGAAGAAAGAGGTGTGAATTAAATCATTAGGACTTCGAATGAGGCTGGCTTTAGCTTCTGTAGGAGCTGCAGACGGACTGTACACAACGTTAACAGTCAATTAAATGCATTTTAAATTGTTTTGTGAACCTCTTTAAAGTCTTATTGCATCAATTTTTAGGATTTTGTACACAAAATATAAAACTATTTCTACCATTGTTTACATGATATTAAAAAAATGGACTATATGTACACACACACACTCAGCAGCAGGTGAAGGTTGTGTGTTTTGTTCACACAGACACCACTGATAAAAATGTAAATTAATATTTTTATCAGCAGACACAGAGAAGACAAACAGAGAGGAAGAAGGGGCTTGTGGGTAGAGAGCAGGAAAGCTGCACCCAATCATTAAAATTTCTACCAGGATTACACAATATATGTATTTATACTACGGGGCCGTCGAATGCTTGAATCTGATTGGCTGACGAATGTTCTATGGTACAATTAGTTTCAAGGAGTTCCAGGCAGCTCACAGCTCCACATCACTCCGCCAGATGATTTGCATTATTTCAAAGATATCTATGTGTAACGCCCTGGGTCCGCTTCAAGCACGGCTTATCCTTGCTCGGAGCGGGCCTCAAACCCAGGTCTCTGGTATGGGAGGCAGGCGCTCTAACCGTCTCTTTTTGAGATCAGGGAGTGAGGTTGACCTGCACTTGCTGGCCTCCGTTACACTAAAATAACCAGAACACACAACAACACTGGCTAAACAAATAAATATAGTAATCAATATGATTAAAACGAAACCTGATTTCCATGTTTCGCCACAAAAAAATCTGCTTTATTATGTACAGCGAGCACATACTCCCGCTCTCTCTCCTCACACACACACATACGCACTAATACTTTGAAATATATAATCTGATCGATGTGTTGAGGTGTGGCAAGCGTAGTATAACCAGAATAATTGTGTAGCGCTTCACGTCGACACCACCTCCAGTGTCATTATGTTTCATTAACACTGTGCGTCAATTATTCCTTACATATTTACTGAGTACTTTCTCTCTTTCTAACATTTTTATATGTGTATCATTTTTTTTATGGAATGTCTTTGTGTGAAATTTTTGATGAACCATATAATGTTTCGCTAAAGGCATTTAGGAGCTGATTTGCATATTCATGCATTAGGAGGCAGCTTGAGTTTGCCCAGATGTTCAGGTCTTTGTTATTTCAGATTTATTGTCTGTCAGGTGAAAATCTGCGTAGTTTGGTGAAGCATCTGGACCGTTCCTCAGTTTAGTTCTTGTCATCAGGAGTATGAGCACTGATCAAACCAGCACTAATGAACCCGCTCTCGTTAAACATGCCCTGCAGGAGAGAACCGTTTCTGATGAATTATGTGTTTGTGTTCATGTCTGCTGATGGTTTCTTGCAGAAATGCTTCTGGACGACTTCCTCCTGACGTATCTGGTGTTCATGTCCACCAGTGAGCTCTGCCAGGCCTTGCTCGGACAATATCCTTCAGATCAGATGTGTGTGGGTTTGATCATCAATAGTGTGTTGTAAATATAGTCACAGCTAAAGGCAGTCAAATGTACCTTCAATAACATAACGACGTTTTAAAATAAATAATATAATTATATGTTGTTTTATATTATTTAAAAAAAAAATCTATATATATATATATAGAGAGAGAGAGAGAGAGAATTGAAGCTGAAAAAGTAAACACATTTTCAACATGTACTTACATTTCCTGCAGAATTGTATTTAAACAAATATAATAAAATATTATGCACTAAAAAATATTAATCATATTTTCAAAAAAAGCTATATTTATCATTAGTGACCTAGAAAGTGCAGGATTTTACTACATTCACAAATAAATAGCAAAATATAATATTAATATATTAGATATAATGTTTTTATTTAATAAATGTTTTATAATTATTATAGGGTTGTCAGGTTTTACCATTAATAGCAATGTTTTACACAATATAATTAATTATTAAAAAATGATTACAGTGAATTATATTTTGTTATTATTTTTGTATTCCCTAAATCTTTGTAATATTTTTAATTGATAGCAACAGCTGTGTTTGTGTTTTGGGTTGAATGTTTTTCCTCTGTTGATCTGGTTGTTGGTCTTTAACCTGATCTCACCTACTGTACGAAGCGCTGCCGAGGGAAGGAGGAGGGGAAGGAGGCCCTCTTCAGGAAGAGGAAGGTACTGCACCTGGTGTCTCAGTGGAGCACGCTCTACAAGGACTTCCTGCGAGAGGAGGACAATGTCAAGCTCTTCATGAAGGTCAGGACATATTTGGACAAGTTGTTGTTAATAGCCAGAATTGGACCTTTGAAAAAAGTGTGACCTAATATTTTTGACCTAATAAGTTTATAAGTTATTATATTTAGTTAAATTATATTTAATGTTTATATAATATCTTAAAAATGTTACTAATACTTTTCAAAATAATTATTTTTGTGTTATTATAGTGTATCATTTTAATTCAGGACCATTTTTTTCAGTCAAATATAAAAATATATTATATTTCTATATTAGTTTTTGAAAAACATTTTGTAACTTTTTTGTTTCAAGACTGTCAGTAAAATTTTTACTGGTATTTTACATAATATTTATTTGAAATATAAAATAACATATACTATTTATATATTATTTAAAAAATTTTACCATATTTATTGAAGACTGTCAGTATTTTACACAATATTTACTTAAAATGTATACATAAAAAATATTTATATTTATTTACATGTGTATATTTTTAAAATAGTAAGAAGCCACCAGAGTTATGTAGCCCCACCCACACTGAAATCTCATTGGTCCAGAATCCTGTTTCACATGGGACGTGTTCTGATTGGCTGTGACTGTGTTAAAATCACTGGCTCATGGTTTTCCTCAGGGCTCGTCTCAGTCTCATGTCACGACTGGTTTTGGTGCTGGTTTTAATGGTCTTCTCTCTTCTGTTTACTGCTGAAAGCCACACTATACTAAACACTGTGTAGTGTAGTTGCGTGGAGGTATTCATGATGTTAATAGAGATGTTTTTGCGCATGTCGATGTTTCACCGATTTCAGTCTGTCATCTTCACAAATGCACATCTTGTTCCTACCTGCCTTTGTCCCACCCACACACACACACACACACACACACACTCGTGCAGTGTTTCCATGGCGACCGTCGTGACATTGCAGTGATGAGGCTGTTTCACGGTCGCCTGTTTAGATCATTAAATGTTTGCCAGGTGATGGTTGCTTGGTAACAGGCAGGATTGGGGGGTCAGAGAGTGTGTTCAATTACACACACGACACACAAACATTCAGATTCCATCAAACACTACAGCACCCCTGAGAACTGGGTGTGTGTGTATCTAAGTGAGTGTGTGTGTGTGTAGTCGCTGTTTTACAGCGCTGAGACAGTGAAGGACACTGTGCATTTGTGTACTGACAGTGTCCAGCATGCATTAAGGGAATGTACACTATTATAAGGTACATCGCTAGTGCATGCTGGGTAATAAATTGCTTCTTGACTGCCCAGTGTGCTTGCAAGGTCAAACCTCACACAGTCTCTCAGACACACATTCAGTCGACCTCCAACCGTGTTTTCATTCAGAAATATGCCTTTATAGAGAGAAGATGGAGGAGTTTTATTAATTAATTAATTAGCTAATTAAAATTAAAGGTATTGCGCACACACAAAAAACAAACAAGCATGGTTTTGTGAATCTTGACTCTGATTCAGTGAAGAATCAGACTGATTGATTCAAACTGGCAGTGTTTTTATGGTTAAAAAATACTTTCTTGAACTGAAATATCATTAAAAAATAAGTTAAATAAAAAAAAGTTAAATTAAATGTATTATTTTTAGCGAAATGTATGAATAAATTTGGTCAAAAGCTTAAATTTAAAAAGTTTAAAATTAGAAATATTTCCTTGCCAACTTGCTGAATATTATATTTAAATTGAAGACAAATAAAGAAAACACAATGTTACACATAAATATAATCAAATCAGGTGTTGATTCGGTGGTGAATTCAGTCAGTGAATAATTAATAAAATAATAAAATTGAACTAAAACCATCTGTATTAAATGAAACACCTAAACTAAAACAAATAAAAACATAACAATGAGAAATGTTGCCTAGGAAACTTTAATCTAAAGTACTAAACTTACTGAGATAAAACTGTAATAAAATAACATGAATATATACAGGTCCTTCTAAAAAAATAGCATATTGTGATAAAGTTCATTATTTTCTGTAATGTACTGATAAACATTAGACTTTCATATATTTTA
>JAUYWG010000056.1:19897984-19911835 GCA_034779775.1 Enteromius afrohamiltoni
AAAAATAGTCCCCAATACAGCGGCCAATGACCGTGCAGTTTTAGTAGATAATAAAACTGCGTTTTAGAATAGGCTTCTGACTTTATATCTCGCAATTCTGACTTTAGATCATGGAATTCTGACTTTATAGCTTGGAATTCTGATTTTATATCTCACAATTCTGACATTATAACTTGGAATTCTGACTTTAAAACACGTAATTCTGACCTTATAACCCAGAATTCTGACTTTTTAAACTTTAATCAAGCAGCTTTTGAGTCAAATCACTGGCATTTGTCATGGGTAAAAAAAGAAAGTGAAAATTGTATTCTCCACAGAAAGGTTTTGTGTTAAAACGAGGAACGAGATGGTGATTAAACACTCATTATATATCTGTTGAAATCTTCTCACTGTCTGGTTTTTGGAGCAAAAACACAATCATGTGTCTGTCAGCTCCTGTTATAGCAGCACTCTTCTGATAGATAGATGGATAGATAGATGTAGTTTAGTGACGGGAGACGTCTCTGTCTGTCCAGACTCGTGACTGTCTGTTAAACCAGCCGTCTCTCATCTGTCAGACGTCTCTCAGCTGCTCTCTCTCTTTTTATTCCCCTCAGTACGGTGGACGACTATTCTCCACACCAGAAGGTGAGAGACTGAAACCAAGAAGAACATACCCAACAATTAACAATTTGTGAAGTAATGAAATTGCTAAAATAAAGTAAACGACTGAATATTCTCTCTGGAAATAACTGAAAATAAATAAGATGACTGCACAAATACTGACCTGTTCTCTGTTCTTTCAGAATAAAGCGCTGTACCAGCAGCTGAGTCTGAAGGAGAACTGCGTTTCTCTTCGAGCATCTCCAGTCGAGAGCAAAGATGGTAATATTTCAGTCTTTTCAAGTCTCATTACAGTGATCTGTTGAAATATATACACACAAATAAGATATCAAAGCTGGGCTGCAATTAACAGAACTATTGCTAAAAACTGCACTTTAAATCTAAATTCAAAGATAAATTATATTCGTAAGTCTATATTATTTAAATTATGTATTTAAATATATAAACAATTCTATAAATAATTAATAGGTGTCAGGAATAGTAGTAATATTTGTTGTTAAAAAATGGAGAGTGTTATTAAAGGACAGGTAATATGTTTTTTTAAAGTGTCCTAATATTGTGCCCTACAACAGGTTTAAATGGTTTAAACAGGTTTAATTTAATCGTACATGTACGTTAATGTCTGATAAATCATTGTCTGCCTGCGGAGCACTGCTGTGTATACAGAGTTACCAGGGAAACCTAGACTCTACCACGACAACATTCACATATTTGCTGTCATAAATAAAGCAATAAATATAAAACACATGTCTTTTCGACATGATGTATACACAGCTACATTACAAACTGCAAATAAGATATTACCTGCTCTTTAATGTGAGCTTCAAAAGATAATGTACTATCAAGGATGACAACCAAACTTTTTAGACTGATCGGTAGACACAGAAAAACATCAAGATTTAGCCACATTTAACCTGGACGCTACTAGAAGAATGTTAGTTTTGTCGCTATTGAGTTTCAGAAAATGAGATGAAAACCTGGTTTTTATTTCTACTAGACAGTTTGACAGAGAAGGTGACGCAACTTGAAAATAATAATTTCTTTATGAAAATATCCATTGAAATGATACATATTTTAAGTGTAATAATATATAAATGTAAATAGAATAGAAAACGAATGATTTTCTGGTTGCTTGTTTCAGTGATGTGTCGTGTGTATGTGAGCTGTGATTCGTATCTGAGTATGAGGGTGAAGCCTGCGGTCGTGGCTCAGGAGCTGCTGCACATCGTCTCTCAGCGCATGGAGAGATCCGAGGACGACATGATGCTGGTGGCACAGACCTACAGCGGAGGTACACACACACACACTCCTGTAGTGTGTCCATGTGTTCTGGGGTGTCTCTCTCTCTTCATAGGTGTAATGGTGTTTGTACTGTACAGACTGTATGTGGTATTGTCCTACACTGACCCTACACCTAAACCTACCCCTTACAGGAAACACTACACACTCTTACATTCTCAAAAAACTTTATTCTAAAATGTCCCTACAAGGTCAAAATTTACTGGTATTCCTATGTTTGTGGGGACAACTGGTCCCCATAAATCTCATTATACAAGTTTATGGCCTGATTTGTCTCAAAAACACAGACACACTCTGACTCTGTGCTCTGTCTCTCAGAAAAGCGTGTTCTTCAGCCTCATGACAGTATTTACTCAGAGTCTCTGCTGTCGCCGGGCAGACTGAGCGCCTGTCGAAGGGACCTCACTGAGATCTTGGTAAGATGAACTGTACAGTGTGTTTGGTTTGGTCCTGCACCTGATAAACGTTACTCAGTGAGTGTGTGTGTGTGTGTGTGTGTCTAAGCCGCCGCTGACCGAGTGTCCAGAGCTGGGACAGAAGCCCGTCAGACTGCTGGGCATCAACACGTGGGACGTCGCTGTGGCTCTGACCAACTTCGACTGGAACCTCTTCAACTCCATCCACGAGGTGAAGCTTCTCAGATGCTGCTCTGATTGTGAAAGCATTGTAGTTTATTTCTGTGATGCACAGCTTTATTTTCAGCAGCATTACTCCAGTGTCACATGATTCTTCAGACATCATTTGAATATACATTTCTGATTATATTAAAGTTGTTCTGCCCAATATTTTGTGAAATATATTTTTAATGTTTCTTTGATGAACAGAAAGAACAGCATTTATCAGGAACAGAATCTTTGTAGCATCTTGACTTTCTTTATTTTCACTTTAATGTGTCCTTTTTGGACAAAAGTGTGAATTTCTTTGAAGACATCACACTGACCTCTATGTTTCTCTCCTGTGTGTGTGTGCAGCAAGAGCTGATCTTCTACACGTTCAGTCGTCAGGCGAGCAGCGGTCACACGGTGGCGCTGGAGTTTCTTCTGCAGCGCTGTAATGAGGTCCAGCAGTGGGTGATGTCTGAGGTGCTGCTCTGTCCCTCGCTCAGCAAACGAGTGCAGCTCCTCAAGAAGTTCATCAAGATCGCCGCGCAGTGAGTCTACTTCAGCTTCAGCATTAAACACATCCAGAAACATCACAATACCGGTTTTTATGACAGATACTGGTTATTCTTATGTTAAATAATATAATATTCATATATAAAATATTAAAGTGCTTTAATAAAATTCATATAAATAATATAAATATATGTATATATATATATATATATTTGGTTTTTTTCTGAATAAAATAATAATTAATATATTTAGTTGTAATGACAGATACTGATCATTCATGTTTTATAAAAAATAGATTTAATAAAATACTACACATTTTATCTTATTTTTATTTTTATTAAACATTTTATTAAATGTATTAATTTATTATTATTTTGTAAAGATATAACATGCTTTTTATTACAGATATTAGTTATTATTAGGTCTAATACAATAAAAAAATACAATAAAAAGTGTTAAATTCAGACATTAAACATTGAATATTATTATTTGTTAATAATGCATTTTATGATCAATATATTTCTTTAGTACAATAATATTGATATATTAAAATATTTAGTCATTTTAGTTTACTGTGAAAACAAAATAATAGTTTTTGACAAACTGGTTATTCATATATGTTTAATAAAACCATCAAAATATTAAACATACTTTATTGCAGTTTACATTTTATTACATATAATAAAACTGCTTTTATGACAGATACTGTTACGTTCAGCTGGACGTGTCCAGCATCAGGCTATCAGGACTCATTCACACGAACTCATATCTGTTGTCACTCTGGACTTTCTTTCATGTCTCCGCCCCGCTCATCCGTTGCCATAGTGTTTTATTGTTTTACTCCGCCCATTGACCTAGTTTCACCTGTATAAAACCCGTAAGTCTTTGTGTGTTTTCCACGCTCCACTGCACTGTCGATCAGTTTGTGTTTTCAAGTTCGTGTATTCTGTTTGGATTTATTGTTGCCTACTTCTGCTCTGTTCTGGATATTGGCCTTGTCTCGCCCTTTGGTTTTGACCCACGCTTCGTTCACGATTACTCTCTTTCTTACTGCCTCGGATATCTCTGTTTGCTGGCCATCGACCGTGTTCTGTTTGACTCTGTGTTTTCATTAAAGTAGCTTTGCATGCCTCCTCGTTTGTAATAATAGAATATTTTATATAATTATTTTTCCAAAGTAGTTGTGCCGATCTGAAGCCTGTCTGGTGGTTTGTAATAGTTAGTGACAGGAGACTTGAGGCTGTTTGAGTATTTAGCACAGATTTAACTCCTCAGATGTCCAGGGAAGGGACTGTAGGCGTCTGTCTGAGTCATGATGATTTACTGTGTGTGTGTTTCAGCTGTAAAGCACAGAGGAACCTCAACTCCTCGTTCGCTATCATCATGGGTTTGAACACAGCTGCCGTGAGCCGTCTCAATCAGACCTGGGAGGTAAAAGAGCTCTGTTCACTCGACTCCAGCTGCTTTATAACCTGAGCTCATCTGTTTCTGTCTCTCTCCTGCAGAAAGTTCCCGGGAAGTTCAAGAAGCTCTTCTCCGAGCTGGAGCTGCTGACTGTGAGTCAAACCATGTCTATGAAGATAATAAAGAACAGTGATTTTATACAAACACTGCTGATTTTGATTTCATGCCACATTAGTAACATAAAGAGATTGATTTGATTTCTTCCTCAGGATCCGTCCATGAATCACAAAGCCTACAGAGATGCTTTCAAGAAAATGAAGCCGCCCAAGATCCCCTTCATGCCTCTGCTGCTCAAAGGTATGGTTTTATTTGTATTTTAGTATTAAAATATAATAGTACTGATTTAATGGCAGATACTAATATTAACATGGTTGTTTAATAAAATAATAGTGGTATATTTAAAAAAATTAAAATCTAGTATTAAATTTTTTTTTTTTGCTTATATTTTATTATTAAAAAAAAAAACAATAATTATGATAAATACTAATTATTCTTCTGTTGATTAAAATAATATTGATATATTAAAATATTCACCCTTTTAGTTTATATTTATTAAAAACACAACATTTTTATTTAATTTTAGATTCTATTGTTTAAAAATATTATGTTTAATAAAATATTGGTATTAAACATATTTTATTTTGTATTAAAAAATAGTAATACTTATTTAATTATAGATTCTGACTATTGTGGTTTATTGCAAATATTTACATAACATTTTTCATAATTATTTTTTTATTGTTTTATTTTATATTTTATTATTTTAATGTAATGACAGAATGATTACTCTTATGTTCAATATCATAAAATTAATATATATGAAAAATATCTAAAATATTGTATTTTAATTTTTGCATGTAAATTATATTTGTTAGAACATAACAAAACTGCTTTTTGTGGCAGATATGGGTTATTCTTTTGTCATTCATATTGATATATTTAAAATAAAAAATATATTGTTTTGTTTTTACTCAAATAAAATAATACTGCTTTTCATGTTTAATAAAATAATATGGTTTAATAATAATAATTAATAATATTAACTATTTAATTAATGATTAATATAAATGAATGATACTTATTTTATTATTTTAGTTAATATATTATTATTGAAATTTAGTAATAATGAAATATAAATCAGTTGTTATTATAATTGTTTAATTGTTGTTTTAGTCTATTGTTTTAGGAAATGATGACACGGGTAACTGTGTATCCAGTGATTAATGTTGTGATCTCTGTTGGTTTTCAGATATCACCTTCATCCACGAGGGGAACAAAACATTTCATGATAACCTGGTGAACTTTGAGAAGCTGGTGAGTGATTGACAGCTGTCACTCATCTCTCGTCAGATCTTCAGTGTTATTGACAGTGTTTATCTCTGTTTCAGCACATGATGGCTGATACGGTCCGACTCATCCGCCACTGTCAGACGGATCAGACAGGTCAGGATCTACAAGCACACGTTCTCAAACACAACACAGCATTCTTTCACCAAAATCGAAATAAATACAGCTTCGTTCTGAGCAGAGATCATATTTTTATGCAGAAACTTTTGGGCACAGAATCAATGATGCCTCGCTCTGTCTGTATAATTCTTAGTAATGAAAAAAGCAATATAAAAAATAATAGTACGATAGTATAATAATCACATTTATTTGCTTACATAGTATATGTGTGTACTGTGTATATTTATTAAATATAGATAAATACACATGTATGCATTTAAGAAAAATATGTAATGTTTATATGTTAAATATATTTTTATTTAAAATATAACAATATAAATGTAAATACATGTAAATATTTACTGTGTGTGTGTGTGTGTATTTATATACATCATTTTTTATTCTGGATGTAATTAATCATTTGACAGCACTAATAAATACACTATACTACCATTTTATATTGCATATGCATATACTAAATAGTTTTTGTTAATTTATTAACATAAATTTATTATACATCATAAAATAATAAATATATAAAAGTAATTTTAATAGTTTTGCCCAGTATTAGTGTTTTGCATTAATAAAAAATAAAATCATTTAGAGACAAAAAGTCTACCTAAAATGTTGAGAATAAACTTGTTAAATTAGGAGATTAAAGTCATTACCTTTTGAGAAAAACACCTGGTAAATTATGAGACAAAGGTTGCTACATTACATAAAATCAGCCTGACGCAAATGTTTATTTTCTGCTCGTTTATTTCTTGAAATATTATTTTTTTTCTTGTAATTTAATTAATTTTATTTGAACCTTTTTTCTCGAAATTTAACAAGTTTTGTCTTTTAAATATAACGACTTTTAATTAATCTTTTAATTTAACAAATTTATTCTCAACATTGTTTTTTGTTTTTGTTTTTTTTTTTTACAAATTTTGCAAGTTTTTTCTCTAAATATAACAACTTCCTCTCGTAATTTAACAAGTTTATGCTCATAATTTAAAATATTTAAAGGCTGTGATGTCACAATGGTTTTATTTATTTATTTTTTGTTGCTTGGCCCTAATCCTTGTGTTTATTTTTTATCAGTCTGATTATATTATTTAAGAATATAAAATATAAATTACCAGCCATAAAAATATTAAACATTATGTATTAAAGAATATTAAATATTTTTAAAAAATAATACCAAAAAAAAAGATTACAAGTAAAATTCTAAAAAAATAATCTTTAGGTTATTAGCATTTAAAATGATGTTTAACTTTGCACTGCTAATATCAGCTATCTATTTGTAAGACTGTGTTCATGTTAATGAGTGTGTAATGAGTATGTGACGTGTGAATCAGTCTGTGAACTGAATCTATTTGTGATCTTCTCAGGGAACGAGCTCTCTCCGTCTGACAGTCCCGAGGTGCGCGCCAGCGTTCATTATCTTCACATCATCGACAATCAGCAGACGCTGTTCGAGCTCTCGCACAGACTGGAGCCCCGAGTCTGAGACAGACACAGAGAAAGAGCGCCCCCTGCTGGACTGATTCAGACTCAACAGTGACTCTCTCAGAGCCAGAGCCAATCAGTTCACTCCAGAAAACACTTCTCTCTTAATGTAAAAAATGACTGCTGGTCGATGAGAGCTTTTTCCTGCGCGTGGGAGAAGTTGGGAACTTTTTCAGCATTGTTTTTGTTGAAATGCAGTTGTCGATGTTATTTAACTTCTACCAGCACTCTGGACCATATTTATATATGAATTTAATACTTCAGATTGTTAGGGCTGGGCGATATGATCACAAAATAATATATTAAAGTTGATGTTTTAATTTTTAAAAATATCTAAAATTTTATTCATTCAATTTTTCAGCATTTTGACCGTGTATATTAATATTTATATATTTGGATTCATTTTAGTCAGAGGATCTGTAATTTCAACCAATTTGGTTAAAAATAGTTTAATGCAAAACTGAAAATACAGTAAAAAAATATATACATACAAATAAACATAAAGAGCAATATTAACATACATATAAAAAAATGATTTGATTCATTGAACTGATTCTTTCAAATGAATCAGTCTTGCTTTTTAAGGTCTGAAGATAAAATCAGAAGCTTAATGGCTAAATAATATCACACTGTATTTTTAGTTTATGAACATGATATTTTGTAAACACAAAAACAAATATAACATGCAAACAAAACATTGAATCGTTTAAATCGATTCATTGTAACAGATGGTTTGAACAACCACAGTTCGAATCAGAAACATAGTGGCCAAAATAAAATCATCGCAACATTGCTGCAGTGTTTAAATATACAATATTTTGTAAACACAAGAGCAAATATAACTTACACACAAACGAATCATTGAATCGTTTGAATGGATTCATTGATACGGACAGTTTGAACTGATTCGCCTTTTCACTTCTCACTGCTACTGAAGTTCAAATGAACCACAGCTTTGCTTCAGTTTATGACTGCCGTCATATGTTAACATAACATAAACGAATATAAACATGCAATCAAATCACGGAATCGTTTGAATCAATTCACTGAAACTTGAACTAATGAAATGAATCAAACTTGTGTCATTAGTTAACATTACACTTAATGCTCAAATAGCATCACAATATTGCTCCATTTTCTAAATAATCAATCTTTTGTAAAGAGAATATATATATATATATAATATATCGCCCGGCCCTACATTGAACCGAGACTGAACGAACAAACGCTGATGATGTCATACCGAGCCAGGTCCCGTACTCTGCGATCACGCCGTGGTTTTCTCCGTGGTTTTCTTCGATGTTTGATATTGGAGCTCCTCCAGTGGCGTGATGGTTCCTGTGAGCTGACAGTATTATTTCCTCCAGGCTCTTGAAGATGTTCGTTTCGTGGAGTTTTTGCCCTTCACTCGCTCGCAGCTCAAGCTCATGCATGCATACTGTATTTGCACTTACATCTCTGTTTGTACATTATCGTGTAAGAATGTAGATACGTTTATATCTGTAAAGAAATGTGGTCCGCAGACACACGTTTCTGTGCCAAGCACTATTATGGGAGAGCAATGCAATATGAGGAGATTTTAATATTGTCGGATGTTTTCTAAAAGCCTTTAGCTGCAGCTATGAACCCGTGAGATCTGAAGATGGCCTGATTTAATGGGGATCGTGGGTTTGTAAACGATCAGCTCAGGAAAGCCAGAGGATTTGACAGTATTTGTGAAATACTGACCTTCATCAGTTTCTTCACTGCCACATTCACTCACAGACACTGAAGATGGCCTGGATGTGCTGTGACTGAACACACTGCTTTTCTTATATAAATATATCTATATCTATGGCACTTGTGTTATTTTGTGACATGCTGCCGTTCACAGACAGAGACGGGATCAAAGTTTAGCTGATGATGCTTCGGTGAATCTCACAAAAATATGACTGGGTCACACATTTCACCCCTTCACACATTTTACAAGTAAATTAATAATGATAAAACATACTGTTCCTGATACAATATATATATATATATATATTTTTATTCTTTCATTATTATTAAAATTAAATTCAGTACAAACAAATGTAAGAGTAAATAAATAATAATAAAAAATGTTCATCCAGACACAAAACGTTCAATTTAATTTTTAATTCATTTCATTGATTTATTTAATGTGTTGTTGTTCCGTTTTGTAACATTTAATACAGTAACACTTTGTTTAAATATTTTTAATCATTTTGATATTTTCTTAATTTTGTCAAATTAAATTCATTACAGCAATGTACTACCAATATGTAAAGTTCTAAATATTTATTTAAATATTTGTATTAATATTATAGCTTTATTGTATTCATTTGTTTTCAATTCTATATATTTATTTATTTTAAAATATATTTGTTATTTGTTATAAATTATTATTTTGATTTTATTTTGCTTTTTTCTCTTTTTATTTAAAAAAAAGATATAATGTGACACCATGACATATAGCAATTTTATTAATAATTCATATTTGTATTTTTATTATTATTTCCAAATTAGGAGAGTTTTTTAAGTGAATAACTGTCAAGAAAGTAATGTCCTAATGTTAAAAAATATTGAATTTATGTAAAACTGTACACACCCACACACACACACAGAAGAGTTTTTGTGAGATTCACTGAGTTCAGGGAGTTATTTTGAGGTGTGGTGTAACACACAGAGGGTCCTGGTGGTCTTGTGCTGTAAAAGAAAAGTGAACAGATTCCTTTCTTTAAGGATGAAACTGATCTGTCTGCTATTGTAATTACAAGCACAGAAACACACTGAGAAGACTGATGTTTTGGGTGTTGTTATCTGCACATCTAAATATAGATATGCTCTGAATATAAGATTTAATGTTTAAAAAAAAGACAGATTCAAAGCAATATATTTACAGTCTGTTGCTATAGAAACCACACACGTCTTTTCTATAACCTGCATTTTTACAATAATGTTCAAAAGCAAACGTCAATAAAAGATTTATGTAACATTACATGCTTCTTATGTTTATGCTTAATCTATTTAATGTATTGAATAAAAAGGGCCTAGTGACAGCCCTGCTACAGCCTGACAGTTACATTACTATTACAAAGCCAGGTGTGACTGTGAAAAAGGCCAAGGTAAGCAGGAATAATTAAAGGCGAGGGAAAGTTTGCATTACCCATTAGAAATAAGTGAGCCCTTCTTAAATTATGCATGCATATTTCCAAAAACTATGTCAGTGCAATCTCTGTGTAAACGGCATGCACTTTGAGTATCTTGTTCGTCATATTTATGCTCATATTAAAGCCACAGAACTGAAATATCAGCAGCACAGCGCGAGAACGTGAATTCCTTTAATCTCGTAGGCATCTATTCCACTCCGAGGGGACAGAACTGTCCGTCTTGACTCTTTATTTCATTCCTTCCCTCACTGCAGCCACCTGTTCTCGTCTCCGTTTCAGGTGAGGCTAGGCGTGCCTTAAAGTCTATTGTACTGCGAGAAAGCGTGACAAAAGGTACGCTGTAGCTGCAGCTGTGTTCCACAGGTGTACTTGATGCCATCCACCAATCGGCAGCGTTACCCATCACATCCAGCCCTGACCGCATCTGCAGGAAGCTTCTGGTAGTTACCAAATCGGGGCGTAGACCACGTCACCTGCTTTCCTGAGGTTATAGGTTTAGACCTAGAGGACAACTTTGATCGCATGATTGAAAAACACCCAGCAGTTGGAAACGCCAGAAATTGAGAAAAGCTTACTTTTGCTCTGCAGAGACCACCTTAATCGCTCCTTTCCGGGAATGTTTGTACCTGCTGTTGATGAATGCTCGCAGTTTCCGGGACATGGAGCTGATGTTCTGTGTCATTGTGCAGATTGCATACATGGGCTGCGTTTATGGCGGTAAGTCATTCAATATAAGTTATAAATGTTTTTCCCTTTTTTTCTGGCGGGTGGCCTATATGCTGTGAATGCCAACTTCTGAGTTCAGCTGAGAGTGAGATTTTGGGGGCGGGGCTTGGTCACGGGGGAGGGGCCTGGGGCGGGGCGTGGGGGCGAAAACAATAGTTAACATTAACTGCTAGGCATTTGTCATGTTTTTTTTATGATAAAGTTATGTAAAATAACTGCTCAGTGCTGCAAAACAAACAACTCTGCCAATGCTTACTTAATTCTATATAAACTATAACAGCATATTAGCTACTAGCCTAAACTGGACGGAGACACGGGCGCCCTCTAACTCACTGACCGGCCTGCCTTCACAATTCGCACGGTGCAGATAGGAGGGAGGACGGCTGACTACACCGTTTATGGGAATAAATTCTGTATTTCCCTCACAATGGTCACAAAAAACTCACTACACTGTCTGTCTGGTCTCACTGCTGCACGAGTCTGCGTGAGAAAGGGGTGTGTGACGTGAGAGCGTGAAAATTGGGTCAATTGCGTGAGTCTCACGCTGAATGCGTGAGAGTTGACAGCCATGCAGAGGAGATTTTGGATTATCTCCGGGTGCTCCCAATCTAGGCTGATTTTATTCTCGTAATATTACGACTTTAATATTTTTTTTTTGGTGCCACTAAAACGCCGTTGTGAAAAAGCTGTTCTCATCAGCCAAATGAAAAGGTGTTTTATTTTTCTATGCAGGCCTATAATGTTACCCCCCTGAACAATCCTCTTTGTCAGACGTTGAAATGACATCCCCTGACAAGTCAGAATGAAAGTTTTTATAACGTCTTATGGGGATGTCTGACAAAGACGATTGTGTTAGCTTTTAAGCATTCTGCAAGTAAAACAAAAATAAAAAAGTTGTGTAATAAGGCTGTTTTTGTTATATATATATATATATATATATATATATATAAATAAGAGTTCTTAGATTAGTAGTAAGGTTAGTTGTGCCCAGAATTTGGTGCTACGCCCTTGTCTCCTCTGCGGGTGTTGTTAGAGGTAAGTGCAACTGTGGTTTGAGTAGTCTATGAGAATTATAAAACTGCAAACTAGCTAAAAGTAGCTTATATGTACTAAGCTACTGAGCTATGCTTTGATACAACCTCCCAACTTTTCTCTTTTTAATTAAACAAGATTGTTTTTTACCTTGGTTTTTACCAGAAATTGAAAGATTGTGACACAGGAAATATAACATTAGGATGCAGGATGTGCAGAGGTGAATGTGATGAGGGGGTCCTTAGAGAGACAGCTGCCCCTGATATTCCCTGATTTTATTACATTTTAATAAATGTCTGACAGCGTTGGTAAAAAGTTGGGACACGACATTGATTGAAACCTTGCATGTGTCACTGAAAAACAACCTTGCTTTGATAAGAGATATTATTGAGTGTTGCTTTTCATAAAACAAAAGTCTTTTTCATCATTTAAATACTTTGCATCATTTAAATACACATTGCTTTAGATGTTGTGAGAAGACAAGACTTATAGATTTTGTATAATAATGAGAACATAGCCTCCCCAGTGACTAAAACACAGAATGCTCTCACAGTCAAGTGAGTAGGACACAAAAGGGAGGCCAATGGGCTGCTGGTCTTCTCACCTGACATGGGATGTAGCGTTTGGAAAATATCAAGGGAAACCCCATCACTCCACACACATCCTGGCAGGACAGCCTTGGCAAAAAGCTCACACATACAAAATCCCTCCAGACCACAGCTGATCTCATAGATTTCATTACAAATGCAGTGCAGGTGTTCGGCTCTTTCCCGTAATGAGACGCACAGAAGACACTGCGGGCACTGCTACCATCGCCCCTCCCCTTGCCTTAAATGAAGCAGCAGTGGTCCTCAACCTTTTTTGGGCCAGCACCTCCTTCACATTATTCAGGTCCCTCACCACCGATCCCCCAACTGCTCCCCGGGTGCCGCAGCGCTGGCTGCCCACTGCTCCAGGTGTGTGTTCACTGTGTGTGTGTTCACTTTGGATGGGTTAAATGCAGAGCACAAATTCCAGTATGGGTCACCATACCTGGCCACAAGTCTCTTCATTTTTATGCCGAATATCATTAGAATGTTAAGTAAAGATCTTGTTTCATGAGGATATTTTGGAAATTTCCTACTGTAAATTAAAAAAATGGACTATTACAACTTTCCAGGTTCACTTATGTAATGCTGACACATCCTTATAACCTTTAATGTCTTGCCTTTATCTTTCCTCAGAGAGACACCATCTCCTCTATATCTACACCACGCTCACCAAACCTGATGGGTTCTCCTGTCCTGTGTTCAGCGCAGTGGGTCTGTGTGATGACAGACAGATCTCTCACTACAGCAATGAAGGAGGAACCTGGAAAATACATTGTTTGGATGCAGAAATCTGTAGAGACATAGAAGAACCAGATGTTTCTAGAGGCTGGTTTCAACATCTGGTTAACACTCTGGCAAACTGCTCAAGCTCCAGATGTGACGGTGAATTCACTGGGTTTTATTGGAATTATA
>JAUYWG010000056.1:19917163-19927765 GCA_034779775.1 Enteromius afrohamiltoni
GTTGTTTTTATTCCGGTACTGTGTAACCGGCCCATCACTCTGAATGTGGAGGGTTGTGATCTGTGGGAAGGTTTCACAAAGCTCTCCTAAGATGGGCTCTAGATGTGCCCACACCGCCCGCGCGTCATGGTCGCAGGCTGTCAGAGAGAGATGTTCTGTTTAAGGTAGCGGAACTGCTCTGCCTGGTGCAGCCAGTTAAACTGATGTATCGCCAAGGACTCTAACTTCTGAGAGAAAAGCTCCATCAAGTCCTTGATGGTTCCACTATAGATCTGTTTCACTATGTTGCCAAACATTCTCTCCCAGTTTGTGGAAGTTACCCTCTTGCACTGGTCCCAGGTGACTTCTGAGCTGCTCTCTGTCTCAGGGAATTCTACCTCATCAAAGCAGCTCTTGGCACAAACACGGTCCATACTTATTTTTTGGATCAAACACTATCATAACCAGCAGCTCAGAAATGCTTTTTGTTTTCAACAGCCCTCTGCTGTAGAGCTTGTTGGCCAGCAGGTGGACATTTTCATGGTTCATGCATGTACATGTGTCCCGATTCTTGGCTTTTGGCTCAGTGACATAGAAGGGGCGTCTTCTAGCAAACTCTCTTTTGCCAGTTTCATCCCTTCTTTTGGCTTGAGCCTCTCACTGTGGCTTAACCGTTCTTTTGCCCTCATCTCACCTTTTCTGGCCCTTTCCTTTTCTTTTCTTATCTTAGCAAGTTGTTTCCTCAGATTTATGTTTAGCTTTTAGCTCTTTCCTCCTTATCCTGAACCTACTCTCTTTAGAGAACAGCTGTTTCAGTGACCAGTGTTTCATAGCTCATTGTAGCATACAGTCTAAACTGTTTATTTGATCTACCCTGGTCTCACTTTCTGTAGCTCTCGTGTCTCTAGCTCACTGCTACAGAAGCTCATTTTTCTTTACCTCTCTCTTTTCCTTGCAAGATACTCTGCTCTTGCTGCAGGGTCGGAGTTGACTTTCTGTCTATGACGAGCAGTCTTCTCTTTGCTTGTTAATTGTGCCATCTTTTAAAAGACTAATACATGTATAGTCACATAAATAGAATGTCATTCTGTAGTTTTTTTTAGGTTTTTTTTTCCTGTAGGATTGTACAACAACAACAAAAAAATGTTTATCCCTATAAAAGGAATGGAAAATGGCTGAATTTAGAAAGAAAGATAAACTATACAAATAATTATGCTTAAACAATTAACTCTATGTATATAATTGATGTATATAATATGAAAACTACAAATATAGGAGACATATCTATCATTAAAAAAACTCAGCAGTGGTCGCCCCACATGATAGTCGGTTGCCCCGTATGATGTTTTCAAGTTCACTCAAGTATAACAGGCTAACAGTTTGCCTCAGAAACCAAACTAGCTTCTTCTAGTGACAAAGCACTATCAAATTTATCATCAAAATATAGATTTGTGGGGAAAAAATTATAATTCACAGTTTTGGGGTGGTCGCCCCACATGATGACCAAAAGTGACTACGACATTACAGCAGTTAAAAAACTGTTTTTTCTTACTATATGAGAGAGACTGATTTACCTTACAGTTGTTTCCAAGGGGTCTTCACTTGTGTCTGGTTGATGCAACATCCCATCCTTGAGATGTTTTTCAAAATAAAGGTCCCAAAATTGTGGTTTGTTGAAGGTCGCCCCGGATGATATGGATAGAATCAACATAATTCGGACAACATTCGTTTGTATATCATGATAGAAATATATGTGCAAATGCTTTATAGTTTTGTCAATGGATGTAAAACATGCCAACTAGGAAAAGAGATATATTTAAGTTGATTTAAAGTGTTTTTAAACCAGCTGTCCTAACAAAAGTCAAGGCTGGACGGTCGCCCCATATGATGTTTTGGCACTTCTGATAGCAGAAAAATGATGAAAAACTTAACAATTTGGAGAAGTTAGAGTGGTTTAGTAGGGGAAGAAGGTATAACAAGTAGAGGAGAAATTTTTATGTATTTTTTTAGTTTTTTCTGCAAAATAAAATTAACCCGGACAGAAAAAGGGGGCGTCACGTCATTGACCCAAAATCACCTTGTGTGGGAATTATACAGATCGCAGTTGATCCGTGATACATGCAGACCAGGAGTGTTTCCAAAAGCAATCATGGTCGCAAGTTCCATTGTTACCAATGGAACTAACGATCATAGTTAGCAAACTAAGCTTTTGGGAAACGTACCCCAGATCCAAATCCCACTGGTCGACATGTGATTTGAAGATTAATAAGCCAATTAACACGTTCAAGCCATTTAAAACCTTAGAAACTTAACAGAACTCAATTCGTTACTTAACTCTGTTTTTGCACACACCTAAAGAGTGCACAAGCATAGAGACAAGTAGGTTTAGAGAAAATGCATTTTAAAAACATGCTTTAATCAACCAGAGGTGACTGAGACTTACTGTGGCAACAAAATAATGTCCATATTACAGTTCATTTTACAAGTCATGTGTTCAGCTTCGAAGGCTATCTTCATGGCAAAAACATAAACACAAAATAAAAACCAGGCAATCAACAATCAAGCAGTTCAACTCATCCAATATTAAGCTTGACTGAGGAGTCTAGTGATGAACCTGACCAGGCTGGTGACATATCGGATTCAGATTCAACAAAAGTTGATGACTGTTCTCAAAATGAAAACGAGCAACTAGAGATCTATGAGCTTGAGGACACTGTTCCTGATTTTTTTTTTTTTAATTTCGGATGAAGACAACCTACATTCCTCAGAAGACCATCATGTAGGCATGGTATTCAATGTCAGCAGTGACCCAGAGATCACATTTGGTCCACAACAGCCTACTGAGGAAGATTTTCTCAGTGACACAGTGATCTATGCCCCTTGTGACTCACCACAAAATGTTAATGATTTACAGAACAGGAATTTGACCATACACTACTCGCATAGCTGCAACGACATGATTGAGGCATTTCTGATCATGAGATTACCACCCAGTCCTTTACAGTAAAACATATACTTCCCAACAACTCAGGCGTCCTTCGTGATGTGTACAGTAACTTCTGGTCTGATTTTTATGAACACTGAACCATCGGAACATCTGTAAAAGTGCCTTTTCTCAGGCATGACTTCAGCAGTGACAAGTGGAAGGCTGTGGGGCTAGTCCTTCTTAAAGGGTTTAAAGACTGCAAATACATGCCCATCAAGATTGTTCAACTATTGGTTGAGGTAATTCGGTTTGGGGTTGTATATGCAGACCTGAAGGCAACTTTCCTGAAGTTTGTCAGCTGCCAGGAGTGAGATGTTCTCAATCATGCACTCAACGACTTTTCCTCTGTTGACATGGATGAGCTTTTGGACATTATAAACACTTATGAGTGCAGGAGGAGGGTCACTGCTCCCTCTCTACCAGGAATAATTGACGAAATTTCTCACAAGGAACTCATTCAGAAACCAATGTTCATTATTGACTGCTGGAGGGAGGTCACAAAAGATCAGATCTCTTTAAGCTGTGAAGAAATTCAACAGCTATACAAAGACTTGAAACCAACACCAAAATAGGTGACTGGGCTGTTGAAGCAGAAAAACAGAGGTTGCCAATCACTTGAAAAGGTACATCAGGGCAGGGGCGGATCTACCGGGGTGGCAATTGCCACCCTAAGAAAAAGCCTTGCCACCCCAACTCTAGTGCACCGTATATTGATAGTGTCTCCTTGATGCCCGCAAATTGTACAAAATATTCCGGAATCTACTCCAAGCTGGCACACGCGTGCATGCGAGACATTAATGTCTGCATCTTGCATCTTATGCGTGAAAAAGGTGGGGAGAAAGAGAGAGAGAGATTGACCGTGCGTGCATGTGAACGTGTGCCTGTTCATAGCGTGTGCTAGACAAAGAGCATCTTGATTGGTTTAGTAGGCAAAATAAGCCAATCAGCTTTCAGTGTAGGCGGGCTTTTATTTCTTTTCTCGGGGACCGAAGTTATCAGTTCAGCTACACTTCGAGATCGTCGTGGCAAAGAGAGAGAGATTCGACTGTAAACAACATAACAAACATTGCAATAGTTTTGAAGAAAATTTATCATTAAACCAGAGAAAAACTTTGAAAATAACCATGACGCAGTCTCCATGCTACAATAATTATAAAAGCAAAGTTTTCCACAGTCTCGGCACATATATATCAGTGCAAGTTGACTGCATTATTTGTGTCCCGTTGAAAAATTGCTTGCGAGAAATTATGTTTCTGTCCCTCCATACTGTTTAAAGGAAATTTATGCCCTTTCTCTTGATTCCATTTTTTTGGCTTATGGGGCTATCGTGAACGACTCAAACCCAAAGACTTCTTCCAGTAAGAAGAGATACTTGGACTTAAAGTGACTTGCTTTACTTGTAGTACAATTATTGAATTTGTTTTCATGTCTTATCTGAGATATTTGAATACTTTTAATTTTGTTGCACTAAATACTGTGATAAAGTACATTTTGTAAATTTTTTATGTGTTTTTGACTTAAAGAAACTTGATCCACTGAGACTTTGTATCCATATGCAGTTTGCATTGTTTGTCATGCTTTGTAAATTAAACTTGGCATAGACTTAAACTCGCTACAGGTTTGACTTTCTAATCCAGATATCAGGTTCAAGTCAATCACACATCAGCCTTCATTTCATTTTTAATAGAACAATGTAAAAATGCGCACCCTAGTGTATACACCGAATAAGAATAGCATTCCTTAAATCTACAAAAACCATGCTAGGAGGCTGGCTTCAGTGTTGCCACCCCCCATAATTTTAATGCCAACCCATGAATAATTTTCTAGATCCGCCCCTGCATCAGGGAAATTGACGAAGACAAACTTTGCAGATTTTTGAGATTCTGTTCCGGCTCCGATTTGGTGGTTACAGATGCCATTCAGGTAGAGTTCACCATCCAGACAGATTTCACTAGAAGGCCAATTGGACATACCTGTGGAATGGTCCTAGAACTCTCTGATTTCTATGATAATTTCCCACAGTTCCGTGCTGAATTTAACTGTGTTCTGGAAAGTAACATATAGGTCATGGACATTGTGTAGCTGGATTTTTCTAAACAAACACATTACAGACACTCACACAGACACAATCCACACACACACCACTTCAATGCCTATACAGAATTCTGAATAAATAGGTTCAGGAAATACACTGTATTTGTTGTGCTTACATCTTAGGTTTACATGTTGATTAAAAATGTTATACCCTTTTAAATTTCTGAACAACAACAAAAAAAAGGTATCAAAATTAAGGTCAAGAATAGGAACATTCTCTTTATATATAACTTATGTTGTTGTACCGACTTATATTTCAATACTCACTAAATGTAAGAAAACAAGGCTTATAGTGCATCTTAAAAATGTATACTTGAAAAGTTATTTGATACAGAGAACTGCTGAAGATATTGCATATATTCTTAGTTTAAATGTTAAAATACAATTTATGTTGTGTTTACATTATGTTTAAATATTGATTTATTTGTCTTTACTCACAGAATGTAGAATTTAGAAAAAACAGGTTTATACTTGAAATGGTATACTTTTTGGTAAAATTTATTTGAGATCAAGCTTTGGTGTGTCACAGCATGTTATGCAAAAAACTGTTGGAGGTTTTATAGATATTCTTTGTGTACATTCATTGTTTAGTTTCCATGTTTTGTTTACATATAGATTTATATTCCCATATGTTATAAAATATTCAAGTACAGTTGAGGGTAAATAACTCTTCAAAAGGCACATCATTCTTGTTTGTATTAGCATACACCATAACTGTTTTATTAACAATATTTATTATACTTACACAGCTCAAAAACATCTAAAGTTTTTCTTTCTAGATATTCTCTAGTATCTCATTTCTTAACAAAGTGTACAGTTCTGCTGCAAGGTATGGGTCCAAGGAAGCAGTTAATCCTTTTTCTTTCATAAGAAATACACAGAGCTCAAATACAGTCTTGTCACAAGGCTACTGCCATTTTGGGCAGCACTCCTCTTTGCAAGATGCTACTTCTTCAGGAAGAACAGATTTGAGCTTATCTTCTGTTGCACCATGAATTTCTGGCAAAGAGAACATCAGAATTGGGTGAATTGTGGGCAATCCCTGGCCTGGTCGTGGTCTTATTTGGTGGGTGTTCCATGTTCTCACAACTTCATCTAGCTCATTCTGTATGGTAAATCAAAACATTCATTGTTAAAGCTGTATAGGCTTGCGAATAAACATATTAACCCCTCCAACAAAACACACACACACAAAAAAACATTAAATAAACATTTTGTTCAATTTTGACACAATATATTTAATTTGAACATTT
Source organism: Enteromius afrohamiltoni (assembly GCA_034779775.1). NCBI lineage: Eukaryota > Metazoa > Chordata > Actinopteri > Cypriniformes > Cyprinidae > Enteromius > Enteromius afrohamiltoni. The sequence continues at coordinate 19,923,476 of JAUYWG010000056.1, forward strand.
ACCATTTTGTCTACATAACTGTTTATTAATTGTACTAATTATATGAATAAAATTATCCTAGCATAAACAACACTTCACATAATAGTTAAATCCAGTGGTTTATCTATTTATTTAAAGTTCAGCTCACGTTAAAGTTATGTACCTGCACAAGGTTCAAGAAGCAGAACTGCATAAGATTTTTGTCCAAGAAATCACCAGAGAAATGCCCATCATCTTTGAGGGTCTGAAAGATGTCCATCCAAAGTTGTCCACTTTATTTATGCAGGATGCCCCAACATGCTTCTATGCGTTGATTTGTCGTGCTGATTTGATTTGTCCATAGGTTTTTTGACCTTTCTCTCCTGCATAACTTTCCGTGTGGTTTCTGCATGTATGTAGTAGTCGGCAATAACTTTGGGGTCACTGTTTGTATTGTATGCTTCCATCCATAACACAAACCAACTGAAGCTGTCAACCAGATCCTCCATATCCATTGTTTCTCGCAATTCTGTTCTCGTAATATTTCGACTTTATTCTTGTAGTTTCGCCTTTATTCTCGTAATATTACAACTTTAATCTCGTAATATTTCGACTTTATTCTCTTAGTTTCAACTTTAATCTCGTAACATTACGACTTTTATTCTTGTAGTTTTAGTTTGGAACTAAAGCTCAGTCGTAATTTTAATATTTATAGCATATTTAATATATTAATATTATAATATAGTTCCATTTTTTCTCTCAAAGGGGAATATTACAATGCAATTGGTCATGCACTTCACATCCATAGTTTGACAGCACTAGCATGTATACATTCCCATCAGCATGTCGTTGCAATAGGGTCTGGCTGCAGACCTGCACCCAGAGCCGGGCCAGATCATGACTAACAGGAGGGCACGTGACATCGAACGAGGGGGCATACAATTAGCAACAATATAACTTGCAAAAATGAGACATAAAAAAAACCAATATAGTCCATCCGCATACTCATACAACTGGCAGAGACTGTCAGCTCATTTCCCGTAAAGAAAATCACAAAAATCAATATTACCAACAAAACAGATTAATAAGTAACACATTTAAGCGTGCGTAAATAAAATAAACGCATTACCTTTAAAAAAAGCTGAAGGCTGCGTGTGCGAACATTAAACCTCCGTAAAATAGTGTCCTCCCACTCGGTCGTGCATTTTTGAGTGAGATCCCTCTCAAAGGCCAGCTGTACTAACTGGGCCTTCCGTTTGTGAAGCATTGAGCGTCTGTGGTCGCTAAAAACATTGTGTAGAGTGGAGAAAGAATTCTCGCACATCGCTGTAGAAGCGATGAATCTACAGTGTTGTAGTACAGTCTCTTGAGTTCTGTTTCTACGTCATTCTCTCTTTGACCCATTGTTTCTTCCACCAAGTAATCGTCCATATTTTGTTTCCCGTGCGTCTTCACTTTGGGGTCGTGGATTTCGGCAGCGCATTGGCAGCAGCCGTGGCTTTCTCCCACACTTTTGTAAATCCCTCATCACAATGAAGTTTCTGCAAGCACACTTTCGCACTGGTCACAATGCTCAGACCTGTCCAAAGGTCAGTGTCCTCCCTCTGCAGAAGCTTATTTGGTAGATCCAACAATGCGAGCACTTTGTGCACAAGGTTCGCAATGAACAAGAAGCTGGGTGTAGATATCTCTCTCAGCAGGCCAATAGCTTCCACTCGCAGCTCTGGACCATGGGCTCTTACATAGTCAATTTCAGTCAGAAGAGATGTGATCTATTAAGTTTTTCAGAATGACGGAGACGGTAGCTAAATGGCCAGTCCACCTTTGTTCAAGAAGCCGTTCGAGGCGCTCACCCTTGTAGTGCACAGCCATTGTGTGCTTCTTACAATATTTATACATTATACATTTATACATATTTACAAATGTTAAAAAAATCCTGCCTCAGCTGACATCGCGTGCACTACAACTAAATGTAACTGATGATTAAGGCAGTGAACAAAAGGGATATTCCTATTAAGTCTTTCTTGTAACAGCTTCTGGACTCCACCAATCTTTCCTGACATCAGCGATGCACCATCATATACTTGGCTAAGAATCTTTGATGGGTTAAGTCCAGCTTTGTTTAGCTCTGCTAAAATGGTATCTGTCAGTGTCCGGGCGTCACCCATTTCAGCAGTAGCTATGGTTAACAGGCGCACCGCTACTTCGTAAGACTCTCATTCACAAACCGTTCACAAAAATTTTACTTGATTGGGTTGATCGATTCCGAGATCATCCACGGCCTGTAGATTTGAAAAATCTGCCTCGGCTCCATTAGCCCCAGTCCCCGAGTTTAAGCCAACAGGTGTTTCCGTGATGTCAGACTGAATAGGCGGTGGCGCCGAGGTAAGTGGGAGAAAAGGGTCCGGGTGGGAACATCAGAACTCGGGCGAAGGTTCCCGCTGCCGATGGCCGAAGAGGGCCACAGAGGAGCGATCCGTGACACATTACATTAAAAATCATGGAACATTCAATGCATAATTTATTTTAATTATTCTTGATATATATTAAATTAATAAAAAATTTTGTAGGGGGGGCACAACAATCTCTTGGGGGGGGGGGTGGCCCACGAGTGGCCCCCTTAACGCCGCCACTGCTTGCACCTGCACTCTCAGACGTGCACTCTCTGGCACCTGCTACGTCACTTGCAGTCGACACCTGCACTATCCAGTACCTGCGAAATTCGCAATCTATGTTTGGTGGGACGTGTTGAATTGAGATTAATTTCCGAGTTTGTTCAAGAATCATTGCTGTAAGTGCATATGTGTATCTATGTGTTTATTATACGTTTTATTAGAATTGTTTTCTGATATGCGAAATGATGTTTGCCAACGTTCGCTGCTCACTGTTTGTGTTTTGGATTAACTGTATAACGTTAGCCTAACTAGCCAACCACTCCGTCACTAGCTTAAATAAAGCTAAGTAAGTAATAAAGTAAGCTAAACTACTGAACAGGGCTGCTTTTCTCAAATGCATCGTAAGCTTAAGTACATCGTAGCTTCATTGGTTTCAATGGGTCTACGATCAACTTAAGCTTACAAAGCTTTTAAACTATACTAATGTATAGCTTAGTGGAAGCGGTTGTTGTCTGTTTGTTGCTTGATTGTTACTGATTTTATAACTAAAATGAATGATGCAATTAAATTTGGTATTTTTATTTGCAAAACCGTTAACTTAGTGTGAAACGTATTGTAAAGCACCACATTATATATTTTGTCCTGCTCCTACTTCTCTTAATTCTTATTGAGTGACACTTTATTATATATATATATATATATATTATATATTATACAGATGCATCAATCAATAGTATTCGTTTCTGAAAACCCCCAGGTGCCAAAATGCACGTCATGTTGCACTCTGTATCACTGCAGTTTATGCCCTGCCCAGAAACCTACCACCCTGAAAAGAATCAAGCAACACTGGAAATGCCATTTAAAAAGGGCAATTGTATTCCAAGGTAGGTTCATTACTTTATTTTACTCTAGCTGTAGCTTACTTATAGAGGCTCAAACACAGTCAAGGTAGCAGATTGTGGTGTTTATAATGTAATCTAGGAAAAATCAATACTGTACATTTTCTTCAGGTTTTGAAGCCAGTCCAGAAAGAAATTCTCTTTCTACACTCTAAATGCTCTGAGACACCACTTGGATTTGGTGTCCAGAGACACAAAGCTCTGTTCAGGTCTTTAGATGAATTTATATTAAATGTGTGTTGCGCTTTTGTTCAGAAATGGTCACGTTCATATGAACTGTCTCTACGTGACAATATCATCTTATATCAGATTGTTCCGTTGCTGTTCTCTTAATTGCATGAAGGTTTGTACTTGTTCTTATATAACTCAGGTTTGTCAGATCATCAGGGATGACCTCTTAGATTTAAATACTTTTTTTTGCCATTGTGAAGCCTATGGTCTGATAAATCTGAATGAACTGAGAATCCTTGCATGCCTAGTCGTTGGATTATGGTCACAGTTTTGTGACTTATTTCATGAATTTCATAGTATAGCATGCATTGTTCAGATGTTGTTTTTCTATATGCATGAAGGTTTTTACTTGGGTTGTAAAACTGAAAGTACCAGGTGATCCCTATATGACTTGACCTCTTGTTTGTAATCAATATTAAGTTAATATTATGTACATGGTTGCAAGCCATATTTAAAATATTTTGGAACACCTAGCTCTATTAACAACCTCAATTTGAGAAACTGCTCTATACACACTCTCTCTCTCTCTCTCTCTCTCTCTCTCTCTCTCTCTCTCTCTCTCTCTCTCTCTCTCTCTCTCTCTCTCT
>JAUYWG010000056.1:19940925-19951258 GCA_034779775.1 Enteromius afrohamiltoni
GAAAAAGGGTCCGGGTAGGAACTAAAACTCTGGCGATGGTTCCCGCTGCTGTCTTCCAGAGAGAGCCACAGAGGCGCAGCTTGTGACAGTCAGACAGGACCAGTCCGTCTAAGTGCCATTATTGCATGACACATGTGGCAGATGTGGGCCGGATCTGGGCCAACAAAACGTTGCTATTTGGGCTCTGCTCACCCAGAAAGTTAAATCAAACATTCCCATGAGAATATGATAATGTTGCTGAACAAGCTTTACATCAAGAGACACTAGTTTTCTATCAGAACACAGAAACAAAGACTTTAAAGTAAACTGATCAAAACTCACTCTTTTTTGTGTTTGTTAAATGTGGAGACCCAGTCAGTGCAGTTTGTGAGGTAAGTCTTCAGGCGGTTGTTGCGTCTAGTTTCATTATTCCATTTATTTTTAATTTCTTTACCGTTGGGGCTTTTTTCAATCCACTGCCTAGTTTCATAATCAAAGGCAATAAACCTTTTTCCGTCAAATGCATATTGATCAATCTTTCTACTCCTCTCCGTCCCATTAGGAAGTTTCTCCACATCGCAGCCAGTTATTTTCTGAAGCACATGGAGCTCTACAATCACAGAACAACACAACATTATTAATACACATATAATTATACTGAATGAGTTTTTTATTAAATGACACCTTTGTTTTTGTTCCTGAGTTCATTTGGTGATTAAATGTTAATAAGAGGAATAAAGTACACTCACCAGAACAATTTGCACGTTTGCACTTTGAGAAATCATACAGATATCCTAAGAACCACTTTCTAGTTTCAGAAGGTTCTGCAGGAACTTTGTTCAGCTCATCCACAGTCTGATTGTCTCTTTCCCAGGTGTCTTTGTCATTACTGTAGTGAGCGATCTGTATGTCATCAAGCACACCCACAGCCCTGAACTCAGGGAATAGATCTGTTTTGGTCAGGGCTATAAAGCTGTAGTGGAGCGAGTGTTTCTCTGAAGAAGACAGAAACCCCGATAAAGAGAAGCAGTGAGACCTTTTCTCTGGTCAGCATGTAAAAATTCACTTTTGTTTTGTTTGTGAACATAATTATGCGAGTACAGTATGTGTCCACAATCACCAGTCATTTGAAAAGAATAAAACAGCTATATAAAAATCATCCACTCAGTTTCTTATTTTTACCCTAAAACAGATAGGGTTTCAAAATGAGCGACCACTACATGCATGAAAACAGCATGTTTTTACTTCTGTCAAAATGTTTGTTGCAGTGTGTAATAAGTGATCTGCTGGGTATTACATACACATATTACATATTTCCCATTACAATGGGAAAAAACACAACAAAACAGGAACTGCAAGTTTTATTGGACAGCATTTTCCCCTTATTCTCCTTTTTGTGTACCATAGTTTGAAAATATTTTACAGTATTTCTGAATTTATAGTATTAATGTAGCTACTGTTTTGTTACACTTAACTGATAAATTCTCCAAACCAGCCTATAACTCTAAAACATCATGTTTCTCCTAACCTGCTCCATTTTCTTGTTTTAACTTTTTCACTTTTCATGAAAAAGTTTGTTTTTCATTGTGAAATCAGCTAGAAATGCTCTGTTTCCAAAAGCCGTGCTCATCGAAAAATAAATACAATATGATACTCAAAATAAATAACTAAATATTCAGTAGTTGTAAGTTAAATAAGTTGTAACTAACACTAAAGCTAAATAACTACTGTAGCCTATACAACCTGAAATATTCAAATGGTTTACAACATGTTAGGTAACTGTATTTAAACATTATTATTATTAATATTATTTAATTATTTATTGCTGCTCTCGACTAAAAAGAAAGTAGAATACCAAAATCATTAAATAGTGCTTACCTTGATTCGAATCACTCACAAAAAAGAGAAATAATAAAAATGTAATCAAAACCATTCTTATTTCTCTACAGTTTTTTTTTAAACAAGACTGTATGAGTTATTTCTGTCCTGTATGTTTCAGATGCGCATCAGCACGAGGTAAGATTAATTGTAAAAGTGAAAGACTGATTTGTCTCTTCTGTTTGTATGGAGCTCATTACTGCCCCTCACTGGCTCCTGACGAAAATACACATTTTTGAGCAGATTCCTAGATTTGATATTATTCTTATATTTTTATGAAGCCAGCCTCGTAATCAAATGATATTTGTATCCCAGACTGGACACGTCTCTCCACGAGTCTTTTTTTTCTTTAAAACTTACCACACTCTCTGTGTCGTTTGTTTTTTAAATTTGAAATGACAAAAACTATGACCAGAAACTATTGACATTTTCGTCAACGAATAAAAACGAGACGAAAATGTTATGGAGGGACGATTGGGAAGAGATGATTTCAGAAGGAATGTGCTGCGTGGTTCAGAGGTTAGATGTGTACATGACTGTATTTATACGCTAAACACTTGCTGCACGTCTCATAAAACGTTCAAAAATCTCAATATGTGGGATTAAGAGAAGAATAGGCATATGGATAAGTTGGAAGATGGAGATGGAAGAGAGAACTCAGTTCAGTCCAGTTTCTGAGCGCAGAAACAAGATAAAATAACAAGATTCATATAAATTTATTTATATTACAAAAATATTTCTGCTTGAAAGAATGAATAATATGGTAAACAATAAAGAATACATAATTAGCCTATTTAGCCATTGGCATTTCATTGAAAAGCAGACCATGTTCTTGACCTTAATGAGAAGTGGCTATATAGCGTGCTATCACGCCACCGGGCCGGTTATGTCAACACAGTCTCACCTCGCAATTCGGTTGCCAAATTTGTCTAAAAACACTTGATGGGTAGGTTTAGGGGCAGGGTTATGTTTAGGTCATTTGTACAAATTCATACGAATTGGCATCTTGTAAAATGTACGATTTAGAATAAATCGTATGAATTTGTACGGGTAATTTGTACGAATTAGCCACCTCGTAAAATATGTATTTGCCGTGTACGCTCTCAATCACCTGATTACTGATTACCGCCACCTGGATCCAATCTATGAGCGTGCTTAAACAGCCTCAACAGTTCCTCGTTGGCTGAGATCAAGGTAACATCCACCCAAACTTACCTAAATGTGTTGTGATGGATTCTTTGTCTCTGTTATCACGCTTTGAGTTACAGTCTGAACTGCTACTACAAACCAAGGAACTGGCCCCCACCTGGCCCCAGGGGCTTTCATAAGTCAGACTAACCAAAATAAGCCTGGATTATTTGGTAAACATGTTTAATGAAATAAAAACAAACAAACACACACATGCATCTACTCTTTACAGTCCAGAGAAACTCGTGAGGAGATTGTGACATTCACCGTTTCTGAATGTCTGTTAGGAAATATTAATACAGTTTTCTTTTGTCGATTGTTACCGTTTCAGGTATGGTTGTGTCTTTGCTTTGCTCTTCACGTTTTCCTTTTGTTTTGTTAATAAATGTCACAGTTTGAATTATAGTTCCCATTTCTGAGTTCTGCCTGATTGTTAGGAAGCGAGAGCGTGACTTCTGCGTGACAGCTGCTCAGTCAAATTACACCTTTTTCATTTCATGTGTGTTCCCTCACCGTGTACAGTTTACTTGAAATAAGGATTTCCATTGAAAAATAAAGATTTTTCGTAGACTAACTTTGCATGAACATTCACAAATATTGATTTTATGACACAGTTTTCTTAATATCAAAACATGGATGTTGATAAAAAAAACTGACAGTAAGTAGTAAGTAATTATGGTGGATTTTTATTTAGCTTATATATAAATAAGAAAAACAGTAGGCCATAAATCCTATATCAGGATACATTCTGTTTACATATTTGTTATTTAAGTTGATATTTAGCCCCTAAAATGCAGATTTTACCCGGGGAACATTAACCATACTAAAAAATACTCTATAGTTTTGTTTATTTATTTATTTTTTTTATTGGTGATGCAAATTTGAAATAAAAGTTTTCTCTGATCATGTAAAACATGTTGCATTGATATGAGAGAAATGTCTGATATCAGTGAAGATCTTCAGAAACATGTTGCACCATACAAACTTCTGATATTGCAGACTGAACACAAAACATACATGGCATTCATTTGATCAAACCCATGACGTTGTATTATTGATCATGATCATCCCTGTCTATCACCATAGTGTTTCTGTAGCTGAGCTAATCATGATGCTGCATAAAAAAATGCTACAAAGAATACAAAAATACTGTTGACATGAGATGTTTTATGCTGTCTAAAAAAGTGTGAAAGAAAAAGTCTCCAGACAGGTACGACAGGAATGATACGGTGATGATGTTTTAAACTCTACAGTGTTTGGACTAGTTTCTCTATACATAAATGTGTTCTCTGATAAGAGTGTAACACTGTGACACTGATCTTTGAGGCCTTACATGCACCAGAGAGCACGTTTGATCAGACCACCATACACCAAAGTGATCTTCATCCTGTGAAATGCTTGAAAAAACCCAACTCTCACTCGCTGGACTCAGGATCTATGCAATCACTCCAACAGAATTGGGTATCTTCACGTCAGAGCTAGGAACGATTACACACAGCAGATTATACAACATATAAAAATCTCATATTGACTAAAAGTACCATGTTCTTGTAAATTTGCTTATACACATTTGCAATAATTTCAATATTTTACATTTTATCCATAATTTGTCTGTTTGTCTGTTTTATCACATGAAATTCAGATATTGTACACAATGTCAAACTTTTCATACATATTTAAAAGGCATTATTCTCTTTTTATTCTAGTTTATTTCTTTTCTTAAATATATTATATTTCCCCACTGTACTTCTTTTTATTTTTTTATACACTACGTATCTTTATATTCTACCTCCTTTTGCCGTTTTACTTAATGTGTTTCTTAAATTTGTTTGTTAATATGTAAATTTGTTGGGGTTGCGGTTGTGCAATGCATTTCCCTTCATGTCGTACTGCGTTAATGTAATGTATATGAATGCGACAAATAACATTTTTATTTTGAATTTGGCATGTAAACAAGAGATTTAAAGCAGCTCATGTTAATTATCAACTCACCTTTTGACCTTTTCTATTGGTAGATGCAGCAACCAATCACAGGGAGAAATATAAATAAAGCTGCTGCTATAACAGACCATAGAGATTCTGCTGAAGAAGAAATAAATAAATTAACACTTATAACCTGTGACAGAGTTTAAAGGGCCCCTTTTTTTACAAGATGTAGTGGCTTGGGTGTCCCTGGTATGTGTTTGTGAAGTTTCAGTCCAAAATAAACCACATATGATGTATTACAATAGCTGGAAAATGTCGTTTTTGGGGTGCATCTAAGAAAAAGAGCTGATTCGGAGTGAATGAGCTGCATATTCCCACCCGTCTCCAGAAGAGGGCGTCATGTATACTTCTCACTGCATTGCATACAGTGTATCTACAGCAAAAAACACAGAATAAATCTCTTGCTAGGAACAGCATGAACTAATCTAACAAGCACTGTGCTGATCAGTTATAAATACTCAATGCTCGCACACAGATATGGTTAAACACACGACATTCACAAAGGAGTCTGGAGTGTTTAGGTAGACAGATTTTGAGGTGCATTACCTTAAAAAATTAAAGTAATTCACAGCGTTCTCAGCAGCTCAGATGTTAGGAGAAAACAAAGACTCTTACGTTTAGCCTTCATCCAAACACAGAGCACTGGGATTGCTTGTGAAACATTGTTGATGTTACAGCTTCCAGAGGGCAGATAGTGCCAACACACACTTATGCCTAGGTACCCTTTAACATATTTACACTTAAGAATTTATGAAATGTAAGATCAACATGTCATTGATATTTGCACAAACTACAATAAAACATGTTTTATTCACCAAAGCTAAGGTCCGAGTTCACATCCTTCTGAAAGAGCAGAAAATGGATCCAAAAGAACAAACTATTCAAAAGCCCAAGCAATTAAACAGCAATGGTTCGGTTTAATCTCTCTACATGCTGCCAGAGTTTAAAAAAAATATAGCATTAAATCTTTTGTGACAGTAAAATGGTTTAAAATCATAAGCTGAAACATCTGAAAATACATTTCATGACCAATTATATACCAAATAAAAACATCAACACTACTCCTCTTTCTACAGTTAGTGGCTTGTATTAAATCTTCACTTTATATGGATATAATTTGTCATGGATATAATAATAATAATCACTCACTGCTAAAGTTTTGTTGATTTATGGTCCACACTGTTACCAGCGCTCGTGTCTGAGTCAGACCGCTGTGAATGACCTGACAGTCATAAAACCCTTTGTGGTTACTATAAATCTCCACACTGGTCTTCATCTGAAAGGATCCATCGTGGTTTGGTCTGATTCCAGATGATTTTTGGTTCTCGAGAATGGATTCATCCCAGGTGAAGTACATCTGGATATCTCTGGGGTAGAAACCAGTGGCCAGACAGCTCAGAATCAGCTTACTCTGATCACAAGAAACTTTTGGCACAAAGGCTCGAACAACTGGGGGAGCTGGAGAAGAAAATAATTACAAACAGACATTTGCAAAGAAATTCAGTTCAGTCAGTTTATGTTTTGAGAAAAAGCAGAGGGAAGCAAATCAGATGGGTTACAAAAGACACAAGCCGTTTTATTGAGTGTGAGGTACGTGATGTGTGGCCAGATATGGTGTACCATGCATGAATTGTGCTCTGCATTTAACCCATCCAAGTGCACACACACCATGAACACACACACGTCAAACTCTCTACCCATGATTGCTCAACTGATATCTCTAGTTATCTGATCATTAGTAAGATGGAATGCAGTGCTGCAAACCGATGTGGAGATGAGATGTTTGAAATCTGTTTTTTAACAATATATTTTCTACCCATTTGCAGTGTTGGGGACAGTTACTTTAAAATGTAATGCATTACAATACTCCATTACTCCATAAAAAGTTACATTATACTTAGTTTCTTTTTATGCAAAGTAATGAATTCCGTTACTTTGAGTTACTTTTCAAATCTTATTTAATACAAAAAGATGGTCGAAGTGGATCATAGTTAAAGTGCCTCTGCTACGGAGGAGGAGAACGAGGACATGTGGCCAGGCATGGTTTCCCATACTAGTAACAGACACAAACACAAACCCACCCACAATCCCTGCCGGACCTGGGACTCGAACCCAGGAGCTTTGGGTTACAAGTCCAACTCCCTTCCCATTAGGCTGAAGTATATAGGTATATAATATGGATATATTTATACAAAGGAGGCGTATGTATCTATCTTTACAGAAGCAGCACGGAAAAATACTTCAGAAATATGCGTGGTGGAATAAACACAAGCATCAACCGAGTGACCGTTATCAGCACCGAACGGCACCGTGTCTACATTAATGGCAGGGAAAGCCCCTTATACTCGAGAATGAACACGTATTAAGTGTTTACTTAAGTGTTACATATGCCATGTGACCTGTAAATGCGAAAAATACTCCTTTTTCGAATTGCTTGAAAAACCACCTCATGAAAGTGTGAAAGCTTTTTTGCAATATATGGGAGTGTTTACGAAATGTACATGTTAGCCATTAAGTGTATTTTCAAATTGCAATTTGAAGTGTAATGGAAACGTGGCTACTGACTATTTGCTGACGGTCACAATTTCCACATTCAGTCCCAGATTTTCATCAGACAGTCCAGTCTTTAAACACTATAATATCACCTGCTCTTGAACATCTGAATAATTGAGCCATTTTGCTGATCTTTGCTGCATGGCTCCAAGCGCCAACAATCACACCACATTCAAAGGCTGTTAAATCAACTGCTTCCCTATTTTTAATGGTCTGGCCCTCTAGCAACTTCTGCGTGAAATCATAGCTAATTTGGCCACAATCACCAGATCGTCATTATAATCTGTCCACACACACACACACATATATATATATATATATATATATATATATATACACCATACAAAACTAAATGCAAGATACTCTGATTGGAAGAAGTACAGTTGCTGATGATCTAATTATCTCATTAACTTTAACCCTTTATAAGTCACCAGGAAAGTACTCAAATGTAATCGGATGCTGTACTCATACCCAACACTGCTCTGTACTGAGACTCAGAAACCACCAACTACCAACCACCATCCAAAAACTGATCTGAAAACATACCAATTTTTCTGTTGTGAAAGGTGGTGATCCAGTCAGTGCAGGTCTTGAGGTATTTCCTTATAAATTGGTTTTGTTCTGTCTGACCATTCCATTTGACTTTAGTTTCTTCAGCTTTGGGGTTTTTATCAATCCACTGAAGAGTGTCAGAGTTAAAGGATATAAAATCTTCTCCATCCAGCCCATATTCATCAAATACTCTCAGACTCTCTGATCCATCAGAACGCTTCTCCAGTTCACAGCCAGTTATTCTCTGAAGAACATGGAGCTCTACAATCACAGAACAACAATGAGAATGATTCAATAATATGTATGATAACTGATGAGTAAAGCATGAAACTCACCTGTGCTGTTTGACAGAGTGTTTAACTGATGTAGAAACCTGTCTCTAGAGTCGGGTGGATCTGGAGGAGCTTCAGTCCAGTCATCTTCAGTCAGACTCAATCTTTTCCAGACTCTTTCTTCATTACTGTAGTGTTGGATCTGCATGCCGTCACGCACACACACAGCACTGAACAAAGGCAATGCATCTTCTTTTGTCATGACCGTGAATATGTAATGGAGGGAGTGTTTCTCTGAGAAAGACATCAACAACAATAAAAACATGAAACATAGTCTTCATCACCTGATGATTTAGTTTAATCTAATGTTAAAGACTCAAGGGTAGAGAGCCTAACTAAAGTAAACACTGTAACGGTTGTTGTAAAAATTGTGATTTTCTTTTTTGTTGATGTTCTTGTTAACATCAGGGGTCTTCAGGTGTCTTTCGATGACTTGGTTAAGGGTCAATTTTTCCAAAAATGAGATTAATACATAATCTAAAAGCTAAATAAATGTTAGGAAATCTGCAAAATATCTTTATGGAACGTTATATTTTTTGATTCTTGGTAAAAAATCAGAAGAATAAATTATTTTGACCCATGCAATGTATTTTTGGCTATTCCTACAAATAAACCTGTGCTACAAATGACTGCTTTTGTGCTCCATTGTCACAAATAACCTAAAAACTAAGTAAATGGTTTTCTTTTAACTGTCCTCGGTCGATCAGTGAAAGTGCTCTATATATAAAATCAATGCTCTTACCTTGTCTCGCATCGCTTAGAAAAGGATAACACAATAAAACAATAAACAAGACCATTCTTGTGCTGGATCAGACACAAAGATTCCAGGGTCGAGATGAAGAGTTTATTAATAATGTTGGTTCTAACAAGGAGAAGTGATCCGTGGGAATAGAAGAAGTTTCCACGAGCGCAAAAATCACAACTTCCCTTCTTCTCCGTCTGCCCAAATATTAGCACACATCCTCTCAAATGCAACGCCTCGAAACAGAACCATAGTTCAGCCTTGCATATAAAAGTATGACACAGATGTTCCCACACTTTAGTCCAGAGAATGTTTTTAAACAGACCGTATTATTCTTGCTGTTTATATTTCAGACATGCACCCCGTATGTTTATTAAACTGAAATCGCTTGATACAATTAAAAACAGGTTTGTCTTCATTCCTATATTCATGTCATGTCAGGCTTGATTTCTATAGTGCCTCATACAATACAGACTGTTTCAAAGCCGCTTTACATTGTAGGGCCAAGTGCTCAAATGTAAATAAGATGCATTTATATATGGAGTAATTCCAATATAACAACTACTAGTAAAACAATAAATATGCATAATTATAAAAATAAAGTCATTAGCATGTTCTTTGCTTAAATTTCCTGTTGGTGGCACAAAAAGGTATATCAATATGCAGTCCATACATCAGAGTAACTTAAACACTACTTAGACTTTATGCCACTTTATAAATAATAAAAAGTCATTAATAATAGCGTCATGGGAAGGAGGCGAGAAGACGTGCGAGTTCATGTGCAGGCTGTTTATTCAATACCACAGAGCAGAATCAGGCGATCAGAGTCATTACCGGAAAATATCAATGGAGGAGGCAGAGCAAGAGAGTGGTCAAAGTCCCTACGAAGGTCAATAACAACAAACAGAATCCGAGGGGCGAGACAAGGCGATAATCCAAATGGGAGCAGGGGTCGGCAACAAATCCAAACAGACACAGGAAACACGGAATCACGGGTGGAAAAACTAACAGAGAGACAGTGCAAATGGACCGTGGCAACACACAAGCACTTCCGGGTTATATACACATAAAACTAGGTCAGTGGGTGGAGCCAACAATGAAACACCATGACAACAAACAAGGG
>JAUYWG010000056.1:19960316-19971392 GCA_034779775.1 Enteromius afrohamiltoni
ACAAAATAGTGTTTAATAATGCAAACCAGTTAATATATCTCTAAAATCAAGTTGACAATATCACTAGAAATTAGGTAGTACTACTGATAATTGGAATAATAAAAAGGAATAATCACACAATTTATCTTCTGTTTTAACCGTTATCTTTGGTTGTGCAGAATTTTCTCCTCCCAAAAGAAAGGTTGAATTTTTATTGTTTTATGCCTACATTTATGCATTTATGCACAATTAATGCACACATCAGTATACTGTAAAAAATCTAATAAATAATAATAATAATCATGAAGATATGTGATTTATTATTAAAATGTAATGTAATATGTGACCCCGGACAACAAAACCAGTCGTAAGTCTTAATTTTCCGAAATTGAGATTTAAACATGATGTATGAATTGGATGTATAGAACAATATTTGACCGAGATACAACTACACAGAAAATCTGGAATCTGAGGGTACAGAAAAAACTAAATGCTGAGAAAATCCCTTTTAAAGTTGTTCAAATGATGATCTTATCAATGCTTATTACTAATCAAAAATTAAGTGTTAATATATTTTCAGTAATAAATTGACTAAATACCTTAATGGAACATGATCTTTCCTTACTATCCTAAGGATTTTTGCCAAAAAAGAAAAATCATTTCTGGGTTATGAATACAACCCAAGTTCCTTGAAGGAACTCACACTCTGTCTATAGACGCTTTGGGAAGTGCCTCGGCGTTAGCCACGCTCTGAAACTGCTGTGAAATCTGTCCAAATAAGGACTCCAGCGTCATAGGCGGTGATCCCCGGAGCTCAAAAGCCCAGGTGCAGCGCATTACACATTAGCTTAGGAATGAAGCAAGCGCTCGACAAGGATGCCATGGGTGTGGCTAGAGACGCAGTGTCTCCTTCCTTCAAGGAACTGGGGTTATATTCATAACCCAGAGACGTTCCTTTTCAGGAACTCACACTGCGTCTATAGACGCTTTGGGAATGAGTCACACAAACCCATACCCACAAGTTCATGCCTACTGTGGAGCAGCACAACTAAGGATGACAGAACCTGGAGTAGCCGGAAGGTCAAGCCCATAGAACCTCGCAAAGGTCAAGGGAGAGGACCATCCAGCTGCCTTGCAGATGTACGATACCGGGATGCCTCGGCCACCTCTGTACCTCCGCATCCAGCCCAAGCTTAGCTGGATGAACTAGTGAGAACCAGAGGGGACATTGTGCACTCGTTGAGTCGCAACAAGTCTCCCCGGATCTGTGGAAGATTGTCCAGATTCACTGCATGACATCTGGATGCAATCTCCACTCCCCGGGACGAGCCCCTGTCTCGACTGAATATCTGCTCCCATATTTAAGTCCCCTGGGACATAGGCTGCTTTCAACGAAAGGAGCCTGCCCTGAGATCCAACCAGAATCTGGCGCGCCAGCTTGTTTAAGGGGCGCGAACGCAGACCTCCTGGTGGTTGACCACAGGCCAAGCAGCCACTCATGACCACCCTATCTGGTGAGGGACGCGTCGACCGTCCGTGTGACGCGGCGACACCGAGTCCCATAAAACCAGGCCCGGTTTAAGAACTCAAGGTTCCTCCATATAACCAAGACTCGCACACACCACATGAGGGGAATTTTCCTCAAAGAAAACTCTTGTACCTGATCACTGCAAGGTTTAGGGTAGAGCATGCCTAGCAAAATCACGCTAGAAGCTGCTGCCATCCAACCCGTCAGCTTTTAAGGGAACTTATAGTCAGTGAATGGTTCCCCACTCTTCTGACTATCGTGAAACTCCAGACAACTCGAGTGAGAGATAATCGCGTGACCGAATTCCAGATCACGCCCAGGATAAGTGGTTCTCTGAACTGGAGAAAGCACACTTCTCTTCGCATTTTAGTTTTGGCCCCAAACGTTCAAGTGAGCGAGGACAGCATCTCTGCCTGTATGCCTGTAAGCCTCGCTTCGTAATCGGGCTAGGAACTAGCCAGCCTGCTGTGGTCAAAAATACGGACACCCTGAAGCTGCAATGGAGCTAGGGCTGCATCTATTGAAAGATGAACAGGGCCACAAGAAAATACCATCATTGGTAAGCTCTTTCCTCAGAAAGCAAACCTCAATGAGTCTGTACGTAAAGCACTCGTACCAACTCTATCATGACAAAACAGTCCTCAGACCTGATTTGGAACACGACCTCATTGTAAGCACACTGAACTCCAGCTGACTGACTGAATAGTTCAGTTGTCTGAGACCTAAACTTAGCCTCAGCCCTCACTACCACTATCCCTCGAGAACCCCCGGAACAGACTGCTGCAACACCCCTCGAGGCAAGTGCGCACCCCAGCTTCACTGAGATGTGACCCAGCTGCAGGTGGTTGATCTCAGCCAGGAGGAGCTGAACTATTTGGTCACAGCTCTGCAGTTTTGCTTACAATGTGCACCTTACTCAGCCAGTCTCCCTGCAATTCTGACTCGTCAGAAGAATGCAGTATATGGCCCACTACCAACACGCCGTCAGTAACGACTTACACGTAGCCACACCAGGTGGTAGAGAACTTGAAAGCGTCCACTCAACCCACTGTACTGCTACTGAAAATTTTTAGGACCAACCAATTGTTTTAGATCTCGATACTGATAAGCTACACCTTCGAAAGCAAATCTGAGGAACCGTCCGTGTGACGGATGAATTGAGACATGAAAAATATGCGTTTCCTTCATATCTATTGTGACTAACCAGTCCTCAGACCTAATTTGACATGTCATTTGCTTTAGTGTAAGCACTCTGAACTTCAACTGACTGACTGAATGGTTCAGTTGCCTGAGATCTACCAGATAATACCCCGCCTCAGTGGCAGTGTGAGATTCAACCTGGGCAACGCTGACAAAGGCTACTTCCCTTGAGAAGAAAAACCTTTTATAGAGAGTCCGCGGTCTCCTCAGCGCTCTCCTCTCTCCATCCTCAGACAAAGAGACGAGAAACGCAGCGCCGCTTTAACGAGGGGAAGTTTTCTCTGTTCTCGTACGGCTCTCCCCAGGGAGAAGTAACCGTGATCAATGGCACTTCACTGACCAGAGAGATGCCGCTAAAACGATCTGCGATCCCCATGAATGCAAACACAGGTTTGCCTCAGCTACAGCGGGGTCTGCACCATGAGGAACGCCAATAGAAGCTCCCTCCGCAGAGAGAGCTCCTCCGCAGCATGGGCAGTCCCCTCTCTCAAGAGCGGCTACTGCATGCTCTTCTCTAACGTTAGATCTGAACGGGTGGGAAAGAAATAGGGGATCACCCATTTCAATCACTTTCGTCCGATCCATCTGCGATCCCCATGAATGCAAACGCCGGCTAAACAAAGTTTTTTACTTTTTTATAAAACTGAACAAACAGAGTGCTGTGACAGACTCACAGTAGAGCCCGTGCTGAATGAATGAAGCTAATGTGTAATGCGCTGCACCTGGGCTTTTGAGCTCCGGGGATCATGACGTCACCGCCTATGACGCCGGAGCCCTTATTTGGACAGATTTCACAGCAGTTTCAGAGTGTGGTTAACGCCGAGGCGTTTCCCAAAGCGTCTATAGACGCAGTGTGAGTTCCTGAAAAGGAACTATAATTTTCACCCAAACAATGTATTTCTGGCTATTGTTACAAATATACCCCAGCGACTTAAGACTGGTTTTGTGGTCCAGGGTCACATATATATTATTAAAATCAAATACAGAAAAATGTAAACTGAAAACACAGTGGTAATAATAAAACCACCATAGAACTTTTTTTTTTTAAAGGGACCTAAAAATGTTCCAAACAGAAGTGAGCATCTCTATGCCCTACTCCCTTCGAAGGACAGAGCCATTGAAGTGTGTTTTTTTAAGGGTTTAGGACATTTCTGTCTGATATAAGTGTTTGGATCTCTCTCTCTAATGGACTAAACGTTACCTTGACAACACTGTGTGTACAGTATTCAGAGCTAAATATGCATGATCACAAATGGAAATCATTGCATGTTCCCTTCACTAACTTCTGGAAGTGTCCTTCATGAAGGATACAGCTACTCACTTTGAAACTTTATAGAATACGTTTGAAACGTCTCTACAAATGGCGTCCCTTACCCGAAGTGCTTTTAAGGAAGCAAAAATGCCGTTTGGAATTTGCCCTGGATTTCACAGCACACTACAATTCTGTCCAAATTGTTAAATAAGGGACAATTAATGGTTATTTTTATTCTGAAATGTTTCATTCAGAAATGTAAAACAAACAAAAAGACTTGACTTGAATTGAGAGTTATACTGTATATCACATCTTCAAATGTCCTCAAAGGGAGATATCATCAAATTTAGCTCACTTTGTCAACAAACACACACACCCAGAGACACACACACACACACACACACACACACTCTTTCTCTCTCACACACATGCACACACGCACAGGAGATTGGATTGGTTTCTCTGCATCTTCACTGCGGAGGTCTGGGTCACTCCTCAATCTGTGCAGGTCAAGGCAACAGCAGCGAACACACACACACTCTACATCATCATTACCTGTCCATGGACTACAAAAAAATGACGGCTCATTTCAGACGGAAACACAACAGTGTTCCAAACAATCAATAAATCTGAAATGTTTTATATACAGTATTATGAAGATTTGTTTATCAGCAACAGAAACATAATTAGACTATTTTAAAACAAATGTGTTTCAAGATTTGAAATAATATGTTGAGTTAAAATACAATGTGACTGAAATTGAACAAGTTACATTCACAGCTGGTAAAAATTTTGTTGAGATATTTTAAATGAAGTCAGAAACTGATCACTGGAACAGTAAAACTGGGAAATATTATTATAATTTACAATAGATGCTTCTTATGTGATTATGTGCTAACCTATAATTTATTTCTGTGATGTTCAGCTGTATTTTCAGCATCATTACTCCATCTTCAGCATCACATGATCCTTCAGAAATCATTCTAATATACTGATTTACTGCTCAACAAACATTTCTGATTATTATCAGTGTTGAACACCGTTGTGCTGCTCAATATTTTTTTGACAAATTTTTTGTCTTCAGGATTCACAGATGAATAGAAAGTTAAACATTATTTAAAATGCAAATGTTTTGCATTTATGACCAATTTAATGCATCTTTAAAGAACAAAAGTATAATTTACTAAGCCTGCTCTACTGTCTGAAGCCTCAAACTAATTCACATTCTCTGCTTTCACATCAAAGCTGTTTTTCATGACTATGGTGATGTTTTCACACTTTCAAAAACACTAGTTAATACTTCCAGGTTTTATTTATGTGTTTATTTATTTTCTAATACAGCTGCTGAAGAATGATTAAATGTGATGGGTTTTTCCTCATCTAATAAATCTCTAGATTTTTTTTTTCTTTTTTGGAAATTGATGGTGTCTTGTATTATTGGAGCATATGAGAAGAGGATCCAGGAAATGTGGAAAGAGCACATGATAGATTTTATTAAATCTGTTCAGATGTGACGTCACTCTCTCTCATGAATGATTGGTGAACGTGTATCTGTTAGTGTTCCTGCGGTTATCAGAGTAATCAGAACCACAGCTGTGTGTGTGTTATATGATTGAGCCACAGCTCACAGATGAACATTCTGATATAAAACAAAAACTGGCTAAGCTCTTACTGGAACTTTACAAATATTTAGCCAAAATACACAAGAGTAACCTGGACCCTATTGAACACACACACACACACACACACTCTAATACTGTATGTGTGTCTCTGTGAATGGTTCTGGACTTTTCTTCACTTCCCAATGAATGAAAAACTGAACCCAAATGGCAATTTAGAAATGTAAAAATGTTCTAATATATACAGTAGGTTTTATATAAATAATAATATAATGTAAATTAATATATTTTTGGCTGAAATACTAAAACTACTAACTGAATTTTACATGAATATTTTTTTTTGTACATTAACTAGTTTATTTTTTTATTTAATTTAAATTTAATTTTAAAGTAATTAAGCTAAATACAAAAAGATCAATATTTTAATTAAAAGCCATTTCACAATATTAATCAAATGCTTTTACAAATGTATTATATATATATATATATATATAAACACATTGTACAGTATACACACACACACACACAATAATAATAATAATAATTTTAATATGTAATCTATATGAAGACTGGATCTCGTCCGTTCTCTCTCAGAAGGGATGTGAAACTATAGTTAGCGTCTTGTTTTTGTCCTGTTTGTCTGAAGAATAAGACACGATCTGATTGGCTGAGGATGAAGGTCGTTCTGTGTCCCTTACTAGCATATGCATATATAATGACTTAATATCTGATGCCATCTTTTACTAGGCTGTTTTATTACAGGAATATTTCATCCGGACCCCAGACCACCACCGCCGTCTCCTCGCTGTATCAGGACAGTAATGCATGACCTCTGAAGGACAGGAAACCGCTCTGAGAACACAGCACTGTCACTCTCATCCCTGTTTACTCTGATTTTATGTAGTAAATGTTTGGCATCAGTAAGATTTATTTATTATTTTTATTCTGGAGTTGTTTTTTTTTGTTTGTAAAAAAATTATTTTATTCAGCAAAAATACAGAGTAAGTGTGTGAGTGTGTATAAACACTGTCAGAGATCACGGACCAAACTCAGATTTCTGCTTTATAATGTCACAGATGTTATTGTGTGTTTGGTCCTCTATTGATCAGATATTAAAGGTCAGTGTTCACTGTCACAGAGTGTTCAGAGACGCCGGGGGAATTTATAACAATCAGAAACACACAAACAAAATAAAAAAAAAGAATCAGAGAGTTTGTATGATTTACAGACTCCTGCACACTCCTTACAACATGAACATGACAATCATTAATTACTGTAAGAAAATAAAATACTTTAGTAAGGCCATGGTGTATGCGTAAAGGAAACATGATATGACCCTCTCTTGTCCAGCTGATAAACGTCATCTTGTAACATCTGCTGTGTGTTTATAGGCTGTGTTTAACAGCACACAGATGTGCAGTATTTCATATGTGCATCATTAAAACCTCTTAAACAAAACCACACACTCTCTCTCTCACACACACACACACACCCTCCAGACACACAAATATATTCAGAGCATGAAGATGCATGCAGAGTGTGTGTGTGTGTGTGACTACTAAACCATGTTTTGGGTACAAATGCGCACAGTAAAATTAGAAAAATCTGCTAAACCCTCTATTTAGGCATGTCCTGATTTGTAAAAAACAGTATAAGATATATTAGAAAGCCTCCTTTTGGGGACCTTTTCAAATGCTAGGAGTAATAAAAGTAAATGTATGTATGTAGATTTGAACTGAAATATTTTTTTAGACTTATATTGATATATATATATATATATATATATATTGGGGACATCCACATTTGTAAAAACAGTAATATTATAAATAAATGTATATTTTACCTCTTTTGTAAACCAGTACAGTTGTTTTCTGTTAGGGTTAGGTTAGCGTGTGTTAGCTGTAAAGTCTCTGCAATGTCCACGTTCAGAGAGTCCTGCTATATAAGAGTTATAAGTGTGTGTGTGTGTGTGTGTGTGTGTGTGAGAGAGAGAGAGAGAGAGAGAGATGCCATATGCCACCAGCACAGATGTATAACACTGTAAATCACACAATGACCTCTCTCTCTCTCACACACACTGAATTAATGAACTGACATCAAAAGCAGAAGATGCCTCATGAAACTACACTTAACCATCAGTAACCAGCGTTAGATTACTGTGTAGGATAGACAGGTGTGTAATTAAATGGTTAACATTAACCAGCAGCTCACAATTTAGAAAAATACTTAGAAAAGATACTTTGAATATGAACATTGATATTAAAAAAACATTATAACTATACCATAACACAATGAAAATTTAAATAATGAAACTATTCTTTTTTTAAATCTGGTTTATATTTGAAGATTCATAATTGTTTTAACAATTTGGAGAGTTATTGAATTAACTGAATCAAAATGACATTGAGCTGAATAATAACTTTGCAGCACTGACACTTATCCAACTGAATTTAATAATGACTTTTCAATTAATTTTAGTTGAATTATGACACTGCTCCCCTTTTAAAAGCTGCTTTAGAGTTATCTTTGGAGTGAGCAGAAGAGAGAACAAAGAGCGAGTCCAGCGTCTCGTTACCTTGTTGTCAGCGCAGGGAGGATAGTAGCAGGTGTAGTGAGGGAACATCTGATGCTGCTCCAGAGTCTTTCCCATGAAGCTGCAGTCTGGAGTCCAGAGCCCCGTTTCTGACGGATAAGTGTGAGGATGATGAGGAGGCTCTCTCCTCCTCCGCTGAGATACTCCGACACAGTAATCCAGCACAGACGAGGAGAAGACAGGACCGGGATTCGTGAGAACGAGAGAGAGCATGTGCTCCGTCTGTCAGAGGAGGAGAGGAGAGGAGTGTCTGTGATCCGTCTGCTTTCAGCTCCAATAACAGAGAAAGAGAGAGAGAAAGAGAGAGAAGGGGGTTTAGTCCCTCTAGTGGTAATATATGAAACTACGGGGCAGAAGTATAAAACACACTGGCTGTCTTAAAGGGGTCATACAATGTTGCTAAAAATAGCATTATTTTGTGTTTTTGGTGTAATGCCATGTGTTTATGTTGTTTAAGGTGCAAAAAACATTGTGCATTTCCTCTAAGCCTCTTGAAACTGGTTGATTTGTACAAAGCTCATTGTTCTAAAAAAGTGAGGTGTGCTCTGATTGGCCAGCTATCCAGTGCACTGTGATTGGCCGAAGTGTTTGTTTTACCGGCGTTCCAGCGCTATGACACCAAAACATTAAAACACATTACAAAGCAGGCATTTGTTGATCCAGTGGAGACATAACTGTTCTGGAACAGTGTTGGAAACACAACTTAACACTGATTTCTTAGTTGTGTCCTCTTTTGGAAGCACTTTCGACACAACGACACACAGCGTCTCCGGAACATGGCGCCCGCAGCAACACTACAGCCAGAATAATAGCTCCGCCTTCTTTCTTTATGGAAACATTTGGGTGGTGTTTAAAGGAGCCATTTTAGGGACACGTCATAATTTTAGTCAAAAGACTAAACTGAATAAATTTAAACTGAACTTAAATCAAAATTTAGAAATGTTGTCATGGCAACTAAGTAAAATTAATAATAATTACAAATGCAAGGTTATTGAACCTCAATCGGACTGCATAAACAATATAAGATCATAAGTATAAAACTACAGTAAACTAAAATAAGTGACTAAAAATGAATAGACAAAATCACATGAAACTTACACTAAACTCAAAATGAGAACTGGATATATATTTATATAAAGAGGAGGGCATATTTGAAGTGAATACAAAACAAAATCGTGTGTATTATTTAGTTCTGTTTTCCCGAGGTGGACGATTAAATGAAGGTTAAACATCTCACTGCTCTTACTGAACAGAAACAGTACTTTATTCAGGCCAAATGTTGTGCTGTATTTGAGAACAGTGGCATTTACATACTGTATGTGGAGCTGTAACACACACACACACTTGTTTTGAGATGCAGTCAGATATGACAGTGAAAAAGAGAGGAGACCTGATGGAAATAGAGCAGAACGGATCCATCTCTCCTCCTCTGTGTCTCTATTCGCTGTAGTTCAGCACAAAAGTGTGTGTGTGTGTGTTTCCCATGAGACTTTATCAACAAATCAGGAGCTGTTTAAATCCAGGTGTGTTTCATTTCCCTGCTGGACTAAAGCTGCGGTTAAACTCCATTCACTTCTAGTCGTGTGTGTGTGTGTGTGTGTGTGTGTGTGTGTGTGTGCGCGTGTGAAGCGAGCACAGACATGAACACATGAGAAGAATTCAACTTCATAACGAACAGGGTTATTAAAATTACCTAAAAAAAACTAAACCTAAACTAGCTGTGTAAAAATAACTAAAATAATCAGAAATAATTAAGAAAAAAAAAAAAACACGATCTGAAAAAAGGCAGCTTTTTGTTTCAAGCAGTTTTAATAAAACTAAATGAATAAATTATAAAATGATACAGACAAAAATAATTATGATAATGTCTGTAGATAATAAATCATTTGGGATACTGTATCTAAACTCGGAGAAATTGCAATACAAAACAACTGTCTAATAATCTATTGTTTCAGACTATTTTAGTGTCCTTCAGTCAGCTGATTTTTTAGTAAATGCTTTTATTATATTTTATTGGTTATAAATACATTTTTGCAATCCAATCCTCAGGATTTGACAGACTCAAGATTTGTTCTTTATCAGTAATATCCCCTTCATCATCATCATCATCAGGATACTGTACATCTAGACCTGTGTTTGATATCTACATGACATCAAAGCCTGAAGCCCCTGCATCAGACCTTTATTCATACAGAGCCGATTGTGTTCTCGAGAAGGAAGGAATAAGATGCTCATCAAAAATTAATACACTAAAGGGGCATAATGGGGTCTGATATGAAATCTGCCTCTTATGCTCATATTACAGTAAACGACTGACACAACAAACCACACACACACACACACACACACACACACACACATCAGAGAGCTCTTCTCATTCTGACTTTCACTGTCTTGCTGTCAGGTTCATGATCAGAAACCCGAGTACATCATTACATTCACATCCAATCATGTGGACCATTCATACGCTGCTGAAGAGACATTTCTGATTACTATCAATGTTGAAAAGAGTTTTTTCATATTTTTCTGCTTAATATTTTGTGGAAACCATACACTATTATTATTTGGTTTAGTCTTATTCCAAGCCTTTGAATGATAATGATAATAAACTTTTATTCAACAGAGGACGCACGAAACTGATCAAAAGTGACAGTAAAAACAAATGTTTGTAAATCAGTATATTCGAAGGATTTCTGAAGGATCATGTGACGCTGAAGTAATGATGCTGAAAATACAGCTGAACATCACAGAAATACATTACAGTTTTACACGTATTCCCTCAGAAAACAGCTGTTTTAAATCACAATAATATTCAACAATATTCCTATTTTACTGTATTTTGCTCAAATAAATGCAGCCTCGTGAGCAGAAGAGACTTATTTAAATATATATATATATATATATA
>JAUYWG010000056.1:19986140-20000260 GCA_034779775.1 Enteromius afrohamiltoni
TACATAAAAAAATATCTAAATGTCATTTATAATTTTTGTGTAATTATTTACTTTCATTATGATCAATGTATGGAATTAGTTTTGGTTTCAATATAATGAAAAATATATACATGTATATGTATATATATTTATTATAAGTATAGTAAAATATAATATTAGTAATTAATTAATAAAATTATAAATACAAAAAAAGTCCATTTAACTTTCATTATGAATAAGGTACAGACAGAACAGTGGGTGTTGAGTGGGACGCGAACAAAAAAAATCACAACGCACCTTAAAACTTACAAAAACATTATGTTTATGTTTCCTACAGGATATGTCCTATATGACAGGTCAATGCAGCATTATTGATGACTAACAAGGTTTCAGAAGAGAAATCAGTTCTGTTTTTGCAACCACACATATATGTGTGTGTGTGTGTGTGTGTGTGTGCGTGTGAGTGTGGATGTAGGTGTGTAGGTAGGTTTGCGTGCATAAATGATTGAGTTTTATTGAAGGGGATTTCACACCTGTGTGTGTGAGTGTGTGTGTAAGTGAGTGTGTGCTAGTGGTGAAATTGTTATCTAGCTGCACACTTGTCTCTCGCTGTAATGCAATAAAATCGTCACATGAAAATGACTAACAGCAATATCAACCTGAATGCGTGTATGTGTGTGTGTTTCACAATAGGAGTTTAATGATAATGACCAGCTAACATGTGAAACTCTAATAGAGTGGCAGTGTCAAAACTACCAGGGGAGGACAGCAGCACGTGTGTGTGTGTGTGTGTGTTGACAGTAGATTTAGTAATGATAGTTGTCTCAAACGGACGCTCCGGAGGAAGAACTCCCCAAACACACGTGAAGGAGAGGTGTAAATGAAAGTAAGGAACTCTAATGTGCTGGAGATTCTTCTCTAGACTCGGGTCACGTCAGAAACACACACGGTTCAGTCTCAAAGGACCCTGTTCATTCTGCTCCTGGGCTTTTACAGCCACAACACGCTACGTTCATTATCCTTCATTTTACTTCTATACTTTCTTTTCACTTTGTTATTGTTAAATATTTATAAGTTTCAGTAATGTTGGTGCTTTTGCATTTTTAGATATAAAATTACACTTCATAAACGTATAAATGTTAAAAAAATCATTTAGATAGATTAGTATTTGTATTAGTATTTGTTTTAATAGTTTAAATGTATCTATATAGTTTTTAAAATATGTTTTATATTTATATTTTTATATGTAAATGTTGACCTGGCAACCAAAAGTATATTTTATATTTTATTTGTATTTATTTTCTATTTGTTTGTTTGTTTGTTTGAGTTAATATCCCACACACTCTCACACACAGAGTTCTGTTTCACTGTGCCAGTCCCTAGGGTGTGAATAGTTGCTATGTGGTTGCTAAGGTGTTGTGAAAGGTTGCTATGTGGTTTGTTACTTTCTGATCCCTTATTAACGCACATCTACTCCACGACACAAATCTGAGGAGTCATTCACACACTCTAATACTTTATACTCACTGCAGAAACACAGAACGCAAGAGATGGGGAGAGTTTCAGACAGGGTCAAAGGTCAAAGGATCAAGTGCAGACTTTTAAAAGTCAAATCAGGAAAGAGATATTAACGTGATGTGTGATTTCTCAGATCTACTGTACACAGAAGCAGCATTTACTCACACCTGACCTCAGCTCTCATCAGTCTGCCTGGAAACAAACACACAATCAGATATACAGCGGGTACAGAAAGTATTCAGATCCCTTTCGATTTTTTTACTATTTATTATATCGCAGCCGTTTGCCAAAATCATCAAGTACTTTTTTTCCCTCATTAATGTACACACAGCACCCCATATTGACAGAAAAGCACAGAATTGTTGCCATTTTTGTAAAATGTGTCCCAAAAAGACTGTATTCGATCAAAGGGTGTTTCTACTAGATACTGAGCAAAGGGTCTGAATACTTACGACCATGTGATATTTCAGTTTTTCTTTTTTATTAAATCTGCAATTCTGTGTTTTTATGTCAATATGGGGTGCTGTGTGCACATTAATGAGAGAAACTTTTTAAAAATCATTTTAGCAAATGACTGCAATATAACAGAGTGAAACATTTAAGGGGGTCTGAATATATATATTATGTAATCAAAAACCTTTATTTTAGATGTGATTAATCTGACAGTACTAATATATAATTATTTTATTGTTTTTTTTTGTTGATAAATTATAAATTACATATTTTTTATATCTTTGTAAACATATTTTATTTTATTTCAATGGAATAAACTTACAACTACAGTATTTGCTATGTTGAAGCTTGTGAAATTCGTCTAATAACGTTCTTTTCCCTTTTTTTTGTGCCTAAAGATGAAAAAACTCGTCCTTTTGTTGTTTCAAACCTGTATGAGTTTGTTTCTTCTGTGGAAGAAAATCTAAATAATGTTTGAAGCCACATTTGCTGGCAGCTATTGACTCTATTTCCGTCCAGACAATGGAAGTCTATGGGTACCAGCAACTGTTTGGTTAAACACGTCCTTCAAAACATCTTCTTTTGTGTTGAAAAGACGAAACAAACTCACACAGGTGTGGAACAACATAAATAATGGCAGGATTTGAATTCTAGGCTGAACTGTGGGACACTGAGACGCTCTTGTCAGGTTTCTCTCGAGCTCCCGTAATCAAGACATGTGTGAGACGGAGCCCGTGTCAAACACACCTTGTGTGTGCGCTAGCGTATGCGTATTAAGCCAAGGATTTAATATAGCTATTATACTTACACAGAGAGGCCAAACGAACGAGTTTGCAAGAGCAGAGAAAGTGTGTGTGTGTGTGCGCGCATGTGTGTGAAAAGCGTCATTAGAAAGTGTCAGAACTGCCTGGGGCCACATTGGCTTTACACAATGATCAATTCTGCTACTGAAAAGAGGGACACACACACACACACTCATGCACGGACACACACACACGCCACCCGCTGCTTTAATTACCAGTGTCTGTCCCTCTTTACCAGCGCATCTGAAAGCCTCAGCGAGAGGAGCGTGAGAGAACGAGAGCGGTAGACAAACCCAAACGCTCATTAACGAATGATAATCTGCCGTCCGAGAGCTCTGGCCATCATAAAGAGCCACATGTCAGTGTATTGAGAGGCGAACCGCCCACTCTTTCTCCGAGCGCATGGCCGCGGGCTTGAACATGTGTCGTCTGATGTAAACACGGCCCGACGCGCTACCTGCGCTGAGCTAAACACCCTACAGTCCTTTAACAGCATGCTGATGACCCCACCAGTCAGGTTTTCTTCTGTAAAGTCTAGTAAAGTTTCATGTTCTGGTCATTTCAAGAAGCTATGCACCAAAACTCGGATCTAAGGAACGTATATGTAAAAGAAAGCCAGAAAAATAACACATTTGAGTGCATTTTTATTTACATAATATATTAACATATTATTAACACATTGTCAATTCTATAATTATAATTATAAATAATGCAAATATATAAAATATAGACATTTATGAATACAAAAGTACACACAATTAGTTTTATATATTTCATATATATTTATGTATATTCTTTGTTTTTATAAAAGATGTAGTAACTGCATAGAAGACGTTTCTCAAATGACACATAAAATCTTTATTATATATATATATATACATAAATCCACACAAATTTGTTTTGTAATTTAATAGCAATATATATTCTGTATAATTAGGAAATGCAGTCTTTTACATTTTGTGTGTGTGTACAGTTGTAAAGAAAAATGAGCAATTCATTTTATATTCTTCATGTTTTATCTTTTTCTTTTGTATCCATATTGACCTGACCGACTGAGGAGGAGTGCTTTCTGCTCTGTACTGATGGGAAAGAGAAGTTTAGCACCGCTCTTGTCGTGTTTGATCTCTCGTGTCTGTTTGAGCTTGTGATTTGTGACACTGCTGTTATTGGAGTGCAGTTGTGGTCGCGTGGGCAGGAAACAGGCACGTTTAGTTTCAGCCTGTCCCAAACTACAAGAAAGAAACAAAGAGAACAAATCACGTGCCTTACTGACAGCTGCAGTAAGTCTCCTCTCACTGTAGACTCAATACGACATGCTTTCTGTTTCGCTGTCACACCACTGTTCTGCTGCACTGTACCCATGTACAATCAATACCCTACTGTAATGACTTCACTGACACTGAATCCAGCAAACCTATGTCAAGTTCCTCTCAGACACACACTGAACTCAACAGAGAGCAGAGCAATGCTTCAATCAGATGATTCACATCACAACAAAACCACTCTAATGTCACAATGTAAAAGATCTTAGCAAAACTCAAGTGACACACTAAAATAAGATAACAAAAGTTGTTTTGATTTTGCAAATAATACCAGCGTTGACAATCACTGAATTTGACACGGTTTATACATTTCAAAACACCAAATAATTGCTTTTTTATTATAAGTATTAACAATAAAAGAATCGAATTATTACATAATTGTATAAATGTATTATTACTACCGTACATAGACATCTAAATAAAATATAGAATTTTATATACTATTATATTAATATATATAAAACTCAAGTTTATTTTTATAGCACTTTTTATGAAACAAATTGTAAAATGTACACAGTACTTTTTATTTTTTTAAATAATATATATATTTATATATAGATAGATAGATCTACATGCAAAAATGTTTTATAGTTTTATAGTTAAGATAAAACTAAACTAAAAAGACTTGTAATTTTATAAAAGAACATTTTTACCACCATTTAGCATTTGACTAGTGCCCACTTCCTCAGCGATTAATCGATAGAAGGGCTTGTTTGGTGGACCTTCCAAGGGAGAAAGTGTGGGTTACTGGAAGTAGTGGAGGAATAGACAATGAAGTAGCTTGAAGCTAAACGGGGTGATTTTGAATGATAAGCTGAACGGTAACGGTGGCGGGAAACTCCTGTTTAGGCCTTCTCCCCAGGTCTGGCCCCAGCTCCGATAGGCGGTAAGGGGAAGGCGGTGGATGTTAAAAATTGAAGATGCCTGAGAGAGGAAGTGAGGCGTGTTTAAGGCGGAGAAAAGAGTTCTGATAGGGCAATTCGTAATGAGGAGATCGTTCATAGGTGCTGCCCCTGAAATTCGTTATAAAACGCCATTAATTGGCGTTAAGTGTTTTTTTATCATTATTTTAACTACATTATTTCAACTACATTCCAACATGGATGGCTGTCGTGTGTCGACTGGGAGGACGCCTTTCTCTGGGAGTACTATATTTGCATAACGTGACATAATTATCACACCTTTAAATAGTAAAATCCAGAAAGAGTTTATCAGAGGAGAACTTTTGAAGTAAACCACATACGCACTTCAAGGAACCCAGAAGGCTTTAGTACTTGAGATGAACCCGATGTGAGAGTCAGAATCAAACAGATGAACATAAATCTGAACAAATGTCATCTGTACCGATGACCTCTGCTACAGTCAAATCATTCACATGCAGTTTATTGTTGAGAAAGAATATGGGCTGAGAATGAGAAATGCTAAATGAGCTAAAGTTTAACCACTTACAGAGGTGCAGCGTTTCGGAAAGTGTGTGTTTCTGTTTGCACACTTACACAAATACTCAACTCAAGACGTCTTGGGTCTGTGGCTTGTCCTGCAGAAAAGTAACACTTCAGCTCAGAAACTCACAGTTCTCACCAGAACGCTCAAAATAACTCGCCTGCAGCGCTGGAAACAGCAAACACACACACACGCGAACGCTCACCGATGCATGCAGACATAAAGCAAGCACTAAAAGAGTCCAACAAACTGAGTTTGAGATTGAGATGGAAAAGAAAGATCTTGCTTGAGACACTGCATGTCGGTTGTACAGTACTGTTGGAGTTAGTTATGTAACACCAGTGAGTTTGTTTTACCCATGCAAAAGTCCATTTTCTGAGCCGCTGTGGTTGCTTGGGCGTGGCTACGTTGGTGTTCACAAAAGTGGCCGGACTTGCTATGCCCTAACTAGGTTGTTCTGATTGGTTGCTAGAACGCTAATAATAATCTTAAGACAGTGCTCGAGTGTGCAGCTGCTTTACTGTTCAAAGTGGTTGCTAGGATGCTCATATAAAGCTCTTAGGGGTTTCTGGGTGGTTGCTAGGGTGTCGCTAGGTATTCTTTGACATAACTGAGTGAATAAAATCTACTCTTAGCTCTCTTTGGTATACTGGATCTTTAACGCAAGTCTGCTGGATACGTTCTAATCACAATAAGTGGTAGTAACAGTGATGCTTGACTTTATAAAATGATGCCAGCAATAAAGTGCTTCCATGTGTGGATTTGTGTATGTGTGTGTGTTTGTGTGTGTTGGTTCGGCCCCTGCTGCCCGTGTTCCTCTCTGGCACTCTTGTATTGGCACCGAGGCACCAGGCACCCCCGCCGGTCCGCCTGGCATCTCTGCGGCCCCTCAGGGCTTGGTCAGCACCCGGGTGGGAGTATTTCCAGTCCCCGAGGAAGACGACAAGGGGGAGGGTCCTGCTCCCCGGGGAGACACCAGAGAGCCAGAGTCCAGCGCAAGACAAACCCATCTGCCCTAGAGAGCATGCCCACCGCACACACATACACACAATGCCACCACATGGAAACAACCAACTGCTGTCCTACAAAACCATCTCATTAGTTTTACCATATATGAAGGTTTTTAGTAAGAGCAGCTTCACTCCTGAATCTCCGGAGTAATATAACAGGGTCAATACCTCCTTTTGAGGCAACATGAGGTCTTTTCAATAAATATTGCGGTTAAGCCCAAAGAGTAGTTAGACCATGCGAGTTTCTCATTGGTTTGCATTACACACTCATCAGGAGTATCTGAGGACATCTGCGCACACTGTATGTGTGCAGCCCAATTTCTGTGTCTGTATGGACAGTCTGTGTACAATAGTGCAGGCACAAGGTGAACTTTGAGATAGTAGGAGTCCACTAGGTGTCACTGCACATGTGTCAAACTCTTTTATCCAAGGTTAAGGCCCTGTCCACATGGAAACACTTTTGGCTGTATAAACGTACAAATTTTGTATCGTATTGGCGCTTAGTCCAGATATTGGATATTTTGTGCAACAATGATGTCATCACCCACGTCTGGCCCCTAATCAGACGAACCACTACATGAAGTAAAAACAACGATTTTCTTTTTATTAACTTATATTATCACAGATTAATAAATGCATTTCTCCATGTTTGTTTGTATACAGTGTGCAAGGTTTATGTCTTTTAGTGTCTCTGTGGCAGAATTACTGGACTGGCATGTACACTATATTGTTTTGTGTTGGTTTAGCGGTTTCATGTGTATGCTTATATTTCTTGAGAGAAAAAAGATTGGACATGGAAAGCTCTGCTTTGATGTGGATGTAGACTTAGTATAAACTCTGAAAGCTGTCTGTGAGAATTGCATAGCTCTCAGATTTCAACAAAAATATCTTGATTTGCATTCTAAAGATGAATGAAGAACTCATGGGTCTGAAACAACATAACAATCGTAACTAATGACATATTTTGTTTAGGGTGAAATATATAGTTCAGTCATGAAACTCAGCAGCAGGCTGTTGTTAACGTAACTGAGGGTATTCAGAGTTAAACGATTTAGCACAAGCTGATTGGTTCATGCTTCTTATACAGCCAATGAGCTTATTGCCTTGTAATTACGAGGCTGGCTAGCATTCACATGAGATTCCTGCGGTGCGCTTTCTCTGAAACCCTCCACCTTCCTCAGCTCCACTTATATAGATATGCTATGGGTTAATTTTAAGGTCTTTGTGAAGCAGCAGTATGTCTTATATACGTGTGGCGCTGTATCGCCATGTACAATTCATATGCATTGCCAGTAGCAAGTTGCTGTACCTGCTTGCAGCAGTAATTAAGCAGCACAGTAGCAGATCTATTCTGCCAAGACCAAATACATTAACATTGTCATATCTATCCCTATGCTAAAATTTTCAGAGAGTTGTCATGATCTAACCCTTTAAGTCAATCATCACTACTACTAATAAATGCACTAGCTCACCTGCTCCACCATAAAATGTGAAAAAAAGTACAGTTGTACATTGACAGAGGAACCAGAGTCGAATCTAGAGAACAGAAGGGGGCTTGCTGACAAAAAGTGAAACACGACGTGGGAATCACCAAAACAAAACCTAGTGTGTGTGGGAAGGTGTCACCACGGGGGCTTCCGTGTCAACTCTGTCCCCATAACCACCAACAGAAGTGATCAAACTTCATCTGTGCAGAACACTAGGCTGTGTATACCTTTAGATTAGACACATACAACTCTGGTTGCTTTAGGATTGTGAGGTAGTTGCTAGGGTGTTTGATGTAAGGTGTGTAATTCATTGGATGCTGTTAGGGTGTTCTGGATGGTTGCTAGGGAGTTGTTAGGTTGGTTGCTAGTGCACTGATATAAATTTGTTAAGGCTGGGTGTTTGGATGTTTCTAGAAGGAGGCTGCTAGGGTGTTATAGCCATTCGCAGACTAGGTGGTTGCTACAGCTAGTTGCTAGTGTCTTCTGGCTGGTTGCTAGGCTGTTGCTAAATGGTTGCGGGGTGTTCTGGGTGATTGCTGGAATGTTCCTATAAGGGTGTTCTGAGTGTTCTTGCTAAGGTGCTGTTCTAAGTGGTTGCTAGATCATTTACTAATGTCCTATGGTTGGTCGCAAGAACAATGCTTTGTGTTTGCTAGGATAGTGCTAGGCTTTTGGGTGTTTTGTGTGGTTTCTAGCATGCCGCTAGGGTGTTCCTTTACATTTAATCATTGCAGACACTTTTATCTAAAGCTACTTACAATTGGGGTGATCTTGCTGAGGTTGTTAAGGCATTGCTCTGTGGTTACTAGGGTCATCTGTCTGGCCGCTAGGGCACTGCTCCCACCACCAGAACCAAATCTTTCTGTACTAGAGAGCTTATAAAAACGAACATCCTCATTTTGTCGGTTTGTGGTTATGTGACTTCGTTGTGCAATTTGATCTAATTATCATGTGGGTCAGGTTCTCATGAAGGTGCGACATAAAGTGGGAGAGAAAGAGGAACGGTGAACGAGAAGTGAGTCTGTAAGACGCCATAAGCGGCTCGACTGTGATCAGAGCAGTTACAGGCCCTCAAACACACTGTGATATTAAGAGAGAGTGAAAAACCACAACATACACACTCTCATTCTATTTCATGCAAACGGGCTATAAACTGTAATCTCATTCAACAGTGTAGAAATAGACTGATCTACATACATCTGTCGATGTACTTAAAGATCCTTAAAATATCAGCTCAAGTGTCTGAAACTATCAAGTTCAATCTTGGTGTTTATTTACAGTAAATGATTTGATTAGGGCTGCAAATATGATTATTTTGATAACCATGCTCTCTCTCACACACACACAATGCTTGTGTTAATCTATTCATACAATCACACTCATTATCTACCAAAACCCTCAATTTGTTCAAACTGGGAATGGTTAATAAGGTTAATAATTAATAAAATCAAAAATATATTTATATATATACACACACACATTTGAAAATAAAAACAAACAAAAATAAGACACTAAAGTGTTTTGTCTAACAACAACATGCCATTGCATGCCAAAAATGTATAAATGAAATATACCAAAAATATATTAAATATATATATATATAAGAAATTAATTCCTAAAAATTAAAATAAACAAATGATACAAAAAATAAATAAAAATGTTGGTTGTGTTTATTTGGTTATTGAGGGGAAAGTATGCAGCACAAATTTACATATTCATCCAAATGCATCTAAATGTTCACTAACAGTAAAGCACTGCTTGCATACATTAAACGTCTGTTTACGCCAAAGTAAAGAACATCTTTGCAGAGATGCCTTCTTACACATGACAGCATTTATAATTTGTAGCTTTACAAACCTTTCCCAATGGTTTCCTAGTGCTTTGCATGCATTAGGGCTGAATTAGAGTCTTGCACAACGGCACCACACTGGTCAAACCATGGTCCTGCATCAAATCACATGACATCAAACAACTATTCGCCAACAAAAACATTTCTCAATAACATTGACTAATCGTTCTAGCCCTTTCTGTGATCTAATGAAAAAAATTCAAGCATTTTTAAGCGCATCTCCAGTGTCCAAACACTTTAAGGCCTGTGAGAAATCACTCAGAAGTGAATGAGCAGAAGTCTGTGTGTGTTTGATGTAGAATAGCATCGCAGGAGTCTTTGTGAAGGTTTGTTTGAGAGGCGAGATGCTGAATGGATTCAATACGTCCTTCTGTGCGTTAAACAGCTGCTGAGAGACCTGTCGTGAACACACACACACACACACTCTTGCATCTAATTCATTAGCATAGATAAATTAGATCAGCTCTGGCAGAGCAAACTACACACACTCTCTCTCAGCGCTCTGATTTAGCCATCCATTCAGCATGACGGCCCTTTCTACCCCCTGAAAGTGAGTTCATTTGCTCTTTCAGTCTTTTTCTCTTGGTCAGTGGTTCGCGAAAGCTTCGTTCACGTCCTGGACGGTTTGACAAAGGCCTGTATAAACAAACAGCTGTGAAAACCCCTCCGAACACACATGAAGCTAAGAGACTCTGATCAAACTTACTGTCTGGAGATGCTTTCATATTTAAAGTAGGTTTAAAGGTGATGTTTGACAGGCCCGTATATATATTTATTCTATCAATGTTTTGCATAAAAGCATCTAGTAAATGAATACATTTAATTTAATAAATAATACACGCATTTTAATTACCCTGCTGCTCTTCACAATTTGTTGGTTCTTGTTTCATCTGAAGACATCTTTATTGGATATAAATGAATGCTGCCAATTAATTGTGATTAATCACTTCCAAAATAAAAGTATTTGTTTACATAATATATATGTGTGTATTCTGTGTATGTACTATTTATTTATTATTATATATAAATACAAAAATATGCATGCTTATGTTTATGAAAATATAATAATTTCTATATTAAATATACAGTGCCCTCCGCTAATATTGGCACCCTTGGTAAATCTGAGCAAAGGTGGCTGTGAAAATAAACCTGTATTGTTTATCCTTTTGATCGTTCATTCAAAAATTTACTAAATTCTAATCTATCATTGAATTAAAACAATTGAAAATAGGGAGAAACTCCAATACTTGTAGGCCATAATTATCGGCGCCCCTTTAATTTTTTATGGGTTAAATACCTCTGAAGTATATTCCCATTCATATTCACAATTTTGAGCACTCCAGGGTGATTATGAACATGAAATTATCCAGCCCTGACTTCCTGTTTTACAGAAATATGTATAGGAGGGGAGACATGAAGATAAGATGAGCTTCACCAATTAGTGAAGTGGCTTTGAAAATAGAGCTAGAGCAGTGAAAATGACCATTTCCACCATCAGGGAAATAATGAAGAATTTCCAATCAACATATGATGATAGGAAGCTGCCTGGAAGAGGACGTGTGTATATATCCTCCTAATACACGGAGATGAGTAGAGTTTGAGTGTCTAAAGACTCTTAAAGGACCACAGCTGGAGAAAACCTTTAAAATAAATAGTCAAACATCAGTTGTTTAGGAGGATTTAAGAAAAATTCTCCTCACTCATCCAAAAACAATCTCCAGCATGTTCAGTTGTCAGACAGGACTGGAACTACAAATGAGACTGGCTTCTATGATCAGATGAAACTGAAACTGAGCTTTTTAGCAGCAATCACTCAAGATGGGGTGAACACAGGGATAAAAAGTACTCCATGTGTACAATGAAGCATACTGCTGTGGTTTTGATGATGTGGGTCTATATTTCTGCTGTAGGTCCTGGATCATCTTGTTTAGACACATGGTATCGTGGATTCTATCAAATACCAAAAGACTCTGTTAGACATCTTATAATGGGCCATGGTTGGGTCTTCCACTGAGACAATAATCCAAACACAAACATCAAATAAACACAAGAATTAGTCACCGAGCACAAAATGAAGCTTTTGCCATGACTGTCCCAGTCCTCTGACCTGAACCCTGAGTGAGCTGAACTAAAGAGGAGAAGCACCATGGAGCTGGGTGAAGGAATGCTCTCTTTTCTTTTATCAGAAGGTTCTCCCGGGGTATCTGCAGGTTTCTACAAGTTAGATTTAAGACTTTTTAAGACCTTTTTAATACCGTACAGAATGAAATTTAAAACCAATTTTGTAGTAACAAATTTGCAAACACCACACAACACAACCAATTACCTTAAACTCTTTATTGACTTACAGAAAGAGTGATACACAATTGCACAGCAGTAAGTACACTGCATGCCATTAACCTGAACATTTGGGTTTTTTTAACGTATTGATCTCCCTTTGCCTCCAACTCGGCCTCAATTTGCTGTAGTTCACTTGTTTTTTTCTTTATATCTCTTCCTCAGTGATTTTGTAATGAGTTGTGCCATCAAGGTGCCAGCTTTTCCTTCAGCTTTTTCTACAAGCTGAACCGCATCCCTCTGCATCTGTAATTTTCTAAGCCTTCTGCTGATCAAGGTGCATTCTATATCTAGACCTGGCAGATGCAGCTGAGGCCAGTAACTCTTTAGAAATAAGCACATTGAGGAGCCCCCCACAGATGCTGACATAATCGTATACCAGTCGATGCGTGACCATTGTCTCCTCTTGCATACTGCAGGTCTCCACTTCTTTGTTAATGGAGAATCCCCTCTCCACTGTAGCCAGCCCATGGGACAGGAGAAGCAGTTTCTTGCAAAAGCCCCACAACTCATCATAGCGCTTGGCAAGTACACCATGCAAGAATGCATCTAGCCTGGTCCCTGTGGATTGGTATGAGACAAGGGTCTCATTTTCAGCAGATAACATGTCATTAAACTGCTGGATTATCACATCACCTACAGAAAACTACAGTAAGGAAAAATACTATTATTATTTTATTATTTTTTTAAAGTATGCATATAAAGTATTAATACAATGTTTACACAAGCCGTTTTTTACATTTGACATAATGGCATATTTCACAACTTGATTTACTACACTTCGATAGAACTCAACTATTCTTTCCTACCAGCAGAGACACCTCCTGACAACTGTTGGGCTTGCAAAAACTTCTGCACCAGTTTTGTCATGTTGCTCTTGCACCAGTCAGGGACAGACAACATCATGCTGGGATCACCTGCCTCACTACAGGATACTTTAATGGGCTCTTTTACTTGGGCCCTGTACTTTCTGGATGATGGTAGACATCATTTTAAGACAGTCTTTCCTAAACTCCAGAACTGTGAGTTCCCCTATCTTTTTCTGTAGTTTCTGATGGGAGGATGCAAAAACCTATTATAACTTATTATGACCTTTTATGAAACCATGCTTTTAGCTGAATCAAAATAACTTGAAAACAATACCTTAAGAAGAGATTCTGTCCTTTGGGTTGACCCAGCTCTGATTGTCCCTGACATCCAATCCAACCAGCTGAAGTGGACTGATATCCTTGAGTACGTCTTTCTTGACAAAACGCCTCAGCATACTCTGCCAAAACACACAAAAAAAGTTACATTTACTTGAGTTCAATTTTAGTATACAACTGCAACAACCATTGTTGTTAGTGTTTTCTTCATCTCCTAGTTCCATGAACTATGTATGCCATTAAATGGAAAACTTTCAAACAAGAATTAAAATTAAATAAAATTATTATATGAATTATTAGTATTATGAGAGTGCTGCACTGAAAATACAATACCTTCAACAGCTCAGCCAAGTCTTAGGCAAAGAACGGAATCACAGGCACATCTGTTTGATAGAAGGTAAGAAAAGGACTGAAGGTCCTTGTGATAGCCATGTAGAAATAGCTTTGCCAGAATAAGAGGATCTTTTTCAGCAGCTTCAAGAGTGTCATAAGATGCCGTTCCTGGATTTGGTATCTTCTTTTTCCTGATTGCATTCATGTACATGGTCACTGATGGGCAAACCTCCAAAGCTCTCTCCACGACTGGTAGAATTTTTCTCGAGCCACCTGTGTCCACAGAACGAAAGTGGAAATTTTGTGCATTTGGTTAGAGCCGTAAAATCCTCTCTCCTAGCTGTTTTTTTTTCAACTGCAACTGCAATGCACATTCTTAGAGAAAGGTAAATAAATAAAAGTATAATATATAGACACACACACTCACACATATATATATAT
>JAUYWG010000056.1:20005334-20016030 GCA_034779775.1 Enteromius afrohamiltoni
GGATGGATGGATGGATGGATGATAAAATTATAGATGGACAGTTGGATGGATGGGCAAATCAATGATAGAAAAATAGATGGATGGATGGATGTACTGTATAAATGGATGAATATATAGACAAACCAATGATAGAACAATGGATAGACGGATGGATGGATGGATGGATGGATGCATGGATGGACAGATGGTTGATTGGATGATAAAATGATAGATGGACAGTTGGATGGATGGGCCGATCAATGATAGAACAATAGATGGATGGATGGATGGATGGATGGGCGGATGGAAAGATGGTTGATTACATGATAGAACGATAGATGGATGGACAGATCAAAAAGTCTCAAAAATTAGAATATTTGAATATCCTCTTCAACTCTATACCGGACATCACAATGGTCATTACAGGTTGATGATGTCACAATGATCGGATTGATTCAGTGTGATTCTTTGTGTTCAGTATAATAACAGCACAGGACTGCTAAATGAACATGGAGACGTGCTGTTAGAGAAGAAGTCAAGAGGTGACCACAAACCCTTTACTGACACCTCCAGCAGAGAGGAATCCCCCAGCATGCACCTTAGCTCTCCTCCTCCTCCACTGCGCTCTGCTCTCAGACGAGCATTCATTAGAACGCGAGCCTCATCTAGGTGCTAAACCACACAACTTACCCTCTGTCACTATCTGTCACTCATTTTATCTATAAATATGTGTCTAAACAGCAGAGCAAAGATCAGAACAGACAGATGTCAGCAGGACCGGCGGGTTCAGGAGAAACTGCATGTGTGAGCTGGAAATGACTGAGGCATATATCTAAATATATTGTGGTAAAAAAAATAAAATGTGGTCATATATTTGCAGAAATGATCCGATAATTTTATTACCTCAAAATCTATTTTTAAAAATATATTTTGCGTGTTTGAGTTCATATGTGTGTGTATTTATATATAAATACAGTCATATGAAAAAGTTAGGACACTATTAACTTCCATGGGTTTCTCTATCAGAAGATAATAAAAAAAAAAGATCTGGTGCTTGGAAAGTCTTAACATTTGGAAATAAAGCCTCCGATGAACAGAATCCCACTTCATACACACCGTGTGATTATTTTATTAACAAAACAATGTCAACAGATGTAAAAGCTATGTGTGCCAAAGTTAGAACCCCCTATGATTCAGTTGCCTGTAGATCCACTTTTAACAGCAATGACCCAAAGTAATCATTTTCTGTATGACCTTATGTTTCTCACATCGCTCTGGAAGAATTTTGGCCCACTTTTCTTTACAACGTTGCTCCGGTTTATTGTGGTTTGTGGGCATTTGTTTACGCAGAGCTCTCAGCACGATTTAAGTCAGGATGAGCTCTGGATTATGACAGGGCTATGGCAGAACCTTTAATCTTTTCTGTTCAGCCGTTCTATTTGCTGCTGTGCTTGGTATCATTGTCCTGTAGCATCACCCAATCTTGGCCAAACTTCAGCTGTTGGATGGCTGTCCTCACATTTGACTCTAGAACAATTCAGTATACAGAGGAGTCCATGGTCGACTGTGAGGTGCATGTGAATATTTTGTCTAAATCTATAAAAAGCATTTTCTAATTCTTCAGTCGTTTATTAATTTGCAGCAATTATGAGTTCATAATAATTAAGACTGTTCATTTATTTCTTTTCTACTAAATACTGCAGTAAAGACAGAAGAATATTAAAAATGGTGAAAAAGTAACAGAAATAGAAAAGAACTGGTATCCAGTTATAGGACCTAAAATAAATCTCCAGGCTAGATTTCAACCCAAAATATGCTTCTAACACACATTATGCATCAATAACTCAAATTTACTTGACTTACTTTTCCCACAGCTTTATGCGTCCCTGAAGGTTTTTCATGGTGTTGCATAAAAGTTAAATGTTTACGCTTTATTCTGATCAGTAAATGATTTGATATTATGTGATAGTCATATTAGCTATTATTATTAAAAAACACCACAAGTCAATGAAACATGCTCATTAAGACTGCCAAGCATGCATGTATGTGCATGAGTCTATATGTGTGTGTGTGTGTGTGTGTGTGTGAAACAGCAGACAGATCAGGAGGTGATAATGAGCTCTAGTCATGAGTGAGTGAGTGAGTGCTGTCACTCATTCTGTCCGTCACAAGCTCTGAGCGGCCAAATGGGAAAGATCAAGCGCCTGGCGTGAGCAGACGGGTACCCAGACCGCGCTGATGTCACATCCTGTGGCCCCCAGCCCTGTCATATGACTCAATGCCCCCCGCCGAGGGCCCGAGAGGTCCCACACCCGGACACACACACGCTGTACCCACACAAACACATAGTGGGACAAATGCGCACAGATACAGGCCATAATGACACACAGACGCACAACAACTCACTGGGTATACACAAACTGAGCCGCATTAATATGTTAAATAATGTGAGGAAGAGAGCCATATCAATCTATACGGTATCATTATGAAGGAATATTTATTTTTAAAATATGTTTCACCGCATTGGGTTTAGAGTTTGGATAGTGTTGTTTATTCACTTCTGTTAAATTAAAAACAAATGTGAAAATATTCACATTAAAAAAATTTTAAAAAATTATTCAATTAAATAACAAATTCCATCAATCAAGCTGTAGTTAAAATCTGGAAAATGCATCTTTACCTTCAGCTCCACAGAAATGCTTCAAACAGCGGATCTGTTCTCCGTCCACCCTGATGTCGAGAGCTTGAAGACTCGTCTGAAAAACAGAGAAACTAATGACGCCAACTGTATTTTACAAGGTTTGTAGCTTCATTAGTCTACAATAATAAAGCAACTTCATGCAAGTGCGGTGGATATGAGCATACACATACGTCTGTAAGCTCAGAATCTATTAGTGATCAAATGGCTCTCTCGCTTCTGAATATAACTTAATTCTCTGCTCAAATATTTACATATAATGACTGTAAAATGTATTATTAACTAATGGTTCAGTGACTATTATGAAAAACATTTCCAAAAACAAACATAAAATAATAAAGAATAAATAAATTAATTTAATGAATCAATTAAATAATAACTCATTTAAAAAAAAAATCTATATAAAATCATATCAGATTCAGAGCTGTCTTTCTGCTCTTTTCACTAAACAAAATATTGCATTGCAAAAAACAATAATAATAAAACGAAAAAGAAAATAACAAAAAAAGTTAAATAAATGGACAAATAAATAATTAAATAAAATTAAAAATCAAACAAAAACAAACATAATAAAGCTAAACAAATACAATACACATTACAATTAATATTTTGCAACTATTAATATCCAAAGTAAATAAATAGCAAATAAAACAAAACAATAAGCCACAGTAATAATAAGTCCATAAACATGTTAATACAGTTTATTGTAATTTGACTGGA
Source organism: Enteromius afrohamiltoni (assembly GCA_034779775.1). Taxonomy (NCBI): domain Eukaryota; kingdom Metazoa; phylum Chordata; class Actinopteri; order Cypriniformes; family Cyprinidae; genus Enteromius; species Enteromius afrohamiltoni. The sequence continues at coordinate 20,008,732 of JAUYWG010000056.1, forward strand.
TTCACACTCTCTCTCTGCTCACATGAAAATTATTGAGACCCAAATCATCATATATCCATTTATTTATGCACTACTGTTTTCAAATATAGTCAATCATTTCCTGACAACACCTAGACAGAGAGTTAGATCACACACTGGAAATCCACAAGCCTGGAAAAATGGGTTATCGTCAACAAAACTTTCCGCATCCGTCTGCTAGGTAAAGTCAAACGCTCTGTGATTCTGAAATATACGAGGAAGCGGTGCTCATTATGGGCTCTGGAGATGTGTCTATTCATTAGCTTCAAAAGGGTGTCATGCACATGAATTATGCTAACAGGATCTAATTAGCAGATGCAAATGAGGTTAGTCGAAATCACGGAGAAAAGACAGAAGAAAAGCTCCATGGGATAGTTGGAGCGCCACGGCTCACGACCGCCCCCACGCTGGGCACCAAATGTGATGGTTCGCCCCTGCTGCTCTCCCGTACCGGAGACGGATCGAACCATAAACACGGGCCGAGGGGGGCCGAAGGTTCTGGAGCCGATGGAACTCCGGAATCCGGATGCGAGCAGAACTCCTGCCATTATGACATCAGCGGGCGTGGGGCCAGGCCTGCCTTCTGGCCTGCCCAGGATGGGTGTGTGCTGACGGGTCAGAGAGTTCGGGCTGAGGGCGAGGGTGCGCCGAGGCCGGGGGGTTTGACCCACGTCGGGACGTCCGGAGGCCCATGACCACAGATAAACGCACACAGCGAGGAGAGCGCGACCGCAGATACCCTTCCTGTGACCGACAGGCCCGAGAAAGCCTGCCAGCTTGCGCATGTGTGTGTGTGTGGCCGTCATCGTTGAGTGAGCGCGGCGTGTGTGTGCTGTGCCAGGTTACCACATGAAGGTGAAAGAAGTAATGCAGCTGATACACAAACACAGGCACGCCGCTGTTACGCAGAGTCAGGGCATGGAGAACAGGGAAGGTTCAGGTGACGCACTTCAGAGGATGTGGGAATGATAAATGCATTGCTTTATAGATGTGGAAATGTTCAGTCCAATATCAGATAATACCATAATAGCCGTTGAGAGACGGAGAGAAGCACAGACAGGTAGTAAAATAAAAATTTAAAGAACTACAACATCTCCACTGTTCCTGGTGCGACAAAAAACGAATACATATTCTGTCAACTGCTATAGAACAGAGAGAAGAGAAGCACAATCAGGTAATAAAATAAAATTAAACATATTCAGGGGACAGCAGTGATTAAAAAAAAAAAAAATGTGATAAAAAAAGTATGAAAAAAAACAATAAAATCTTTAAATATTTTTAAAAATATATTTTTTTTTTATTTTTCATCTGTCTAGAGTAAGACAAGCTGTTTAGAGAATTGATGGAATAAACAAAAAATTAAAAATTAAAAATAAATAATTGTCTGACAACAACACAATATGCTTCACACAGCACTGAGGAGTTAAAAAAGTTTAGAATAATACAATAATACACAAATAAATACACACATATATGAGCGAAATCAGAAAAAAAAACTATAACATTTAAAATGAATTCAAAAATATGATTAAAAAGGTTCTGAGGTCGTGTGGTGGCTCTTAGAGCTCGGACAGCTCAACTTGTGTTCAGATCGTGTCTGAAGAACTTTTCTGAGCAACTAGCAGTTAGTCGAGAGCTAATCGGTCCTGCTTTTCTGTATTAAATTACACCAGTCTATGTTTTTATGCAACTGACTTAATTATGAATACTCATTCATTCATTCATTTACTTGGTATACAGTTATGGATCAATGATTTACTTACTATATGATGGTCATTCTCACTCTTGATTGGACAGAAAAGTCACCAATCACCTTGCTCCGTTTTCCTAGGAGAGATTAACATTTAAAAGATTTAAAATGGACAAGATATCAGTTCCTAAGTGATTAAACTGTGATTCAGTCAAAGCTTTAGTGTTTAAATCCAGGCAGGTTACTGAGATCAAGGACTCTAGATATGATCCAAGCTGTGCAGACCAGTCATAACACGCAAGAACAGAATGAGTACAAATATAAAAAAACCTACATTTTTCCTACATGAGTCTTTACAAACTACAACACCCTTTTTGCACCCTTAAACTTCTTATCTCTTTTTTACTTTAACATCTTTTTTTTGCATAAAAACAAACAAAATGCATTTTTAATACAATAAATATGCACACACAAATGTATATAGTTAAGAAAAATGTCACATATATATTCATACACAAATAAATGTAAATATTTTCCAAATATATGCTGCATGTGTGTGTGTCTTTATGTATACATAATGAATATAAAAAGCACACACACACATATTATTGAAACAAAAATAGCATCAGATTAAAGTCAATTAAGCATTTGACAACATTGAATTTTATTTCAGATATTTTTAAGTGCCAACATTTTTTTATTTAGTTTGTTTTAGTTAATAACCCTGTTACTTATAGCTCATATTTCACATTCTCTCCAAGTAGAACTATCCATTTCCTAAATATGAAACTAAACATTCTTCGTCTCTAGTTGATGAGTCACTTTAAACCCCACCCACACCTGCTGCTTTAAACCACAAAACTTCATAAACAGCTTAAAAACAGACATTTTTACTTGTGTTCTTCTGTTAGACGCTGTGGAGGGTGAGCGTTAACAGAGTACTCTGAGTGCTTGTTGACTGGTTTCGTACCGCTCTGTGTCAAACAAGTATTTCATTCTGGTGGTCTGGTCTGTAGAAATGGCTCGGGTCCATGACTTCAGGGCAGCATGTGACAGAAGATCAGAAGAAAGCAGCAAGTGCGGGTGAGTCACAGCACTGAGCTGCAGGTGGGTTGAACATTCTGGTCACCCACACACCTCTAGATCACTTGACTTAACCAGAACTCACCACCACAGGTGAACCAATCCACACAAATTACTGCACACAAAGGTCAACCAACCACGGGTGCTCACCCCTCACTATACCTGCTGAACAACAACACACACATTAACATTGCATACATTTCTATTGTTTTCATACAGGCTAATTACAAACAATATAACTTAATTCACACTATTTCTGCAATTTTACTATTAAAAAAAATGCTCTATTTATTTAGAGTTTTTATTTTTATATTTTTAAATCATATTTAGCTCACTATAAATGTGTCCTGAAATGTTTTAAGTTTAAATATACACATAATTTTTCTATCATGGTGGGACTTCCTGTTGTTTTTACAAAATTATATTTATTTTATATGATTACATTTAAATTAAATTAAATCAAAATGTATTTACAAATCAGTTTAAAAAGTTATAAGAAGACAAAATATTGTATAAAATAACACTAAAATGCTCCACCTGTTTAAATGTATACTTAATTACTATTCATACATATATAATCAGTGGTTGTACAACTAATTTCAACTTAAATTACATTAAGCTGACTTAAAAATAAAGCTGAATTTCCCTTAAATGATATATATTTTAAAATTATGTAATGTAAAGACATAAGTTGGCATGACTTACTGATCATATTTATTTACAGTGAAGGAAATAAAAGAAAACTGCATTAAAAAGTAAAAAAAAAAAAAACATTGCGTCACATAAATTTTTTTTTTAACATTTTTAAAAATCGTATATATATATATATATATATATATTTTTTTTTTTTATATATATAACAATACAATCCAGAATTCATTGCTACTTTGTCCCCCTGCTATTAATTGTTGAAAGTGTGACATGCACAACATTCTTTTATCAGGCAGATTGTCAAATGTTTACACTTAACATGTTTACACTAGTTAGTTACACACCTCAGTATTTCCTCTGATGGTGAGTCATAATTCTGATGTGTCTTGCCTTCAAAAGAGGACCTGTGAATAAAAACTACACACACTGCAAAAAAATCAGATGGCATGTGTTTTAAGATTTGATTAAAATACTCAAATTTTAATAATAATTAAAAAAAATCTTTATATAAATGTATCGTTAAAAAAAAAAATGATTAAAAATATAAAAATATGCATGTAAATAATAAACTATAAAAAAACATTAGGCATTGTGCTTATCAATGCATTCCATTAGTTCACTGAAAAAAAATAACTCAAATTATTAATTCTACAACTTCAAGAGTAACATAAGTCTTATTTGCATCAGTTTGCATGCAGCAAAAGACATCTGTAAACATACACATGTACTAATTGTGTAAATGTGCACCGATTAGACACCAACATGAACAGAGTGAAAATGAAAGCACAGATTTGTGGTGTTCAGTGCAGCCCACCACAATTGTCACGCTCTCTCTCTCTGTCTCTCTTTCTCTCTGTCTGTCTTTCTTTCTCTTTCCCTCTTTTGTTGCCCGGTCGTCTCAACACCTCCCACACTCAGGTTTAGAGGCTGGGTGACCTCATGTAGGACTCCCCCTCGCGCGGGCGGAGGGCTCGAGGTGTGATTTTTCTGAGCTGATTGATGCTTCTGCATTCGATTCGAGCTCAGGACCGATTCTTATTCATCATGCACGCATCAAGACTGCCGTGACATGTCATGCTTTGCCAAGAGGGCCCGTCCCAGACGGCAGCCAGCACAATTACAAAGGCTTTTTTCAAGTACCAAAACACACCCACAGATAGTCTTCAACTCAGATTCAGTACAAAGCCTCTTCTTATCAAAAAAACACAATTTGTATTGCTAATTCTCTGAAATACATTTAAACATACACAAATTTGCAGAACAGAAACCTAAACAATGGTTCAAAATTCATGCTTTGTTCTGTTAACATATTAAAGTCAAATGCTTTTATAGAGGGGATTTTGGATATCACTCTTTATTAGTCCATAATTTAGGAAATACTGCCAACACTCATTAAAAATACAATTTCCCTATGTTTTTAGAAGTAAAATGATGTAGAAACTCATTTGAACTATATATTAACAAATTCCTCAGTAAAAACCTTCAGAATATAGAGAGGAATAAAACTGTAAAATTTGGTGTATGTAGCTCCTGCTGAAGTAGAGAAACATCTTAGAGAATGACGTTTAACGATATATTGCAATTGAAATCCACAGGCACAAAGATATAAAGTGCAATAATAAAACCAGCAAATGATACATAAACATATCCCACAGTAAAAACCTTCAGAATATAGAAAGGAACAAAACTCTAAGTTTTGTTGTATGTAAGTGCTTCTGAAGTGGGGAAAAACTAATTTTGAGAAAACGGCCTTTAAAGATATATTATGTAACTGAAATCTATAAATGCAAACAGATACTACTGGTAATCTACAGGTGCAAATAAATAAAGTGCAATAAAATTAATGTTTAAATGTGTATTTTGGATTTTTCTTTACACTAATCTGCAAGAACACATCATGAAAAGCCAGCCCAAATAGTCTTAATACTTCATAGGAGTTTTGGTTTTTGGCTTTTTATAAACATCAGAAGATTTTGTGAAATTACAGACTAAAGAGTTCTTTGTGTAACATAGAAAGAAACTCTAACCTGTCATCAATATATAAATGACACATTTAATTTCATGAATTGCAGGGCTCATAAACACATTTAACTTCACATTCATAGTGAAACTAAACTAAACCACTTTCCATACTGAAACTAAACCACTCTACATGGTTAATTGTAATTTTATTTGAATATAGCTTCATAGTAAGAGGTGTTGCATTCAAATGAAAAACTGTGAAGGAAAACTTTGTGCACCAATGAATCTTAATGAGTCTCAATAAGACCAATTTAACGGGACAGTTCACCCAAAAATGTTAATACTAACCATCATGTCATTTTAAAACTGCATGACTTTCTTCTGTGCTAAACAGATGTTTTGAAATCTTATTTCTTGTTTCCTGGGGTCCAACAACATTAGGTAGAGCAAATAATGACCAAAGTTTCATTTTTAGATGTAAAACGTTGGAGAGATGTTGACTTAACATTGTATTTTGGTTACACAACCTAAAAACAACAAAATGTCAACGTCAGATGACAGCGTTAAATTTAACATTGACATTAGATGTTGAATTTGCATTGAATTTTGGTCACATGAGGTTGCAACCAAAATTTAACCAAATATCAACGTCTTATGACATTTTGTGCCTTTTTGGGATGGCATGTTCAAGAAAGTAAGTGGACCTAACAACATCTTTTGTATTCTCTTTGGTTGTCTGTAATAATGATTGTAAAGATATCCATGCAAAACATTCATTGGACCTTAAAAAAGAAGGAAACTGAAGGTCTAAATTGATCTAGTGTAGCCATGCATGAATACCTGAATAAGCAACATGTCTGTGTGTGTTTGTGTGTGTGTGTGTGTTGCCGTGCGTTTAAAAACACATGCGGTTTGTGGGTAAAGGAGAATCTGGGGGTTGCTACACAACAGATTTGTATTGGAGAAAAAAAGAACATTAACACCAGGTCTGAGTCCAAACTGGGCCGGCTGTTTCTAGGCTGAGAGGTCCAAATCCTCCCAAGCCAAGACCTCTCTCTGTCTCTCTCTCTCTCCCTCTCTTTCTCTCTCTCACAGGCAGCATGTTCAGGGTAGATCGCATGTGTCTGGACTCCCGTCATGGCTAACCTACAAGCACAGAAGGAAACGCAAACACCCAACAGACGATCCAAAGCAACACACTCCTGTCATGTGCTGGTGGAATTTCCCCACAGCAGCTGATCTGAGAACAGCCTGGACTTTCTCTCATGGATTTGACTCTGTGTGCGTGATCGGTTGTTTCAAAAGACGACATTAAGTCAGACAATTTGAGTTAAATTAGCTCAGATGCATCAAGTTGAACAAAGATCCATCTGTAACAAGACCAGGGAAATTCGTTCTGTTACTCATAGTTCATTTCAGATGCTCCATTATCTGGTAGACAGTATAGTGCACCTTTGGTGAAAAAGGCCAGGTGCACTCTCAGAAGGTACAAAAATGGTCACAGGGATGGTGCTAAAAATATACTAATATGTCCATTCAAATTTGAATGCAAGTAGTAGATAGTAAATAGTAATAAGTCAGAAGACAGACAGACTGATACACAGACAGAGAGACAGAAAGATAGACACACAAATAGACAGATAGATAGATAGATACAGACAGACAGACAACCGGATAGACAGAGAGATAGACAGAAATAGAACGATAGATAGATAGATAGATGGATAGATGGATGGATAGATAGATAGATGGATAGATGGATAGATAGATAGATAGATAGATAGATAGATAGATAGATAGATAGATGGATAGATGGATAGATGGATGGATAGATAGATAGATGGATAGATGGATAGATGGATAGATAGATAGATAGATAGATAGATAGATAGATA
>JAUYWG010000056.1:20016130-20032154 GCA_034779775.1 Enteromius afrohamiltoni
TATAATCATAAACCTATTGAATAAACTAGAGATAAAGACTTTATTCAGTAATTTAGTATTATTAGCTACTAAGGAATTTTAAAGAAAAATATACGCCTGTTTTTAATTAATGTTTTTTTTAAGAATTAATGTGATTTAATTGTAAAATAATAGACATGAATGGTCATATTTTTAAATACTTGTTAAATACACGTTAAGCCTAATCATATTATCATAGCACATGGTGCTTTTTTTTTTGAATCCCTCAGGTGACGCGTGCGCGCGCCTCACACCACACTCACCTCGTGCACGCCGAAAACAATCTCCTGCAGTTTTTTCGTCCGTATCATGTAGACGCTGAAACAAGAGTTCACAATAGACATGCACATTAGAACACGTAGATTAGGCACTTCAATATGTAAATGCACTAGGGGAAATGCATAAAGGTTATTGCACGTTAAAGTCTCACTGAATGTTCGAATGTTTAGGTTATTTGTGCGTTTCATTGTCAACAGCAGAGAGAACTTACGCCGCTAATATCGCAGAGGTTTTTTTGCGCTGAAACGCAGAGAAACGCGTCTGCGCGCGATTCACCCCAAACACACCGAGCCGGAGAGGGCTCAACTTTAACCCCAACTTCAAGAGAAACTCGAGGCATGGCGGTTTTTCCTGACAGTCTGTGGTGAGTTTGGTTTCCTCGTTAATCGTTTGGTAATTATTTGGGTTGCCAAGTTGATTCGAGCTCCAGTGTATTTAGATAAAACCGTTCTCAGGTCAGCCTGGAGGACTCGTTAATTGTTTTGTTTTCGGTGCTTCTAAAACGGTGTCAAGTTCCTCTGTGGGTTCAATGTCATTCTCAAATTAACACTCATTAATTGGCTGTAAACGAATTTTGAAATATTCTGTGAGGAAAGTTTCAGTCAAAAACTACAATTTTGGTAGATATATTCCAAATTGAATAGGCTGCAGCAAAGCATTTGTTTGAATCACAGCACTCTTCAACCAAGGATACATTTGAAACCCCCCAAAATAGCCTTAAAATTTAAACAAGTAAAAAATGCATTTGCTTTAAATGGCATAGCGAAAAGGAAGGCCTCCGGGCCAATGAGAAAACTGTAGAGCCACGAATTTCCAAAGCCCCGCCCCCTCGAGAAGGATGATATATAAACTCTCTCAAACAATTCTGTCACTCACAGATTACAGTAGAAAATCCGGAGGTGTCGCTTCAGAGGTCAAGGCTGCGGGGCGCACGGATCCGCGTCCTGGTGTGATCTACTTATTGATCTCCACCTGCTTTTGATTGATCCTCATCAGTATTTTGAAGAATGCAGTTAGAAAGCATCCTCCCTGGCGCATCTGTAAACTTACCCAAGACCTTCTATAACCTGTCGTCGTCCTCAGAGAGCACCAACAACAGCCCCGGGTCAACGCAGATAGACTTTCAGGACATGGACCGGACTGAAGCGGAGCAGGGCTCCGGTGCCAAGAAGTTTTTGAGCGGTGGGAGCGCGCTGATGGATGAGGCTGACAGCGAGAGCTTCACCGGGAATAAAGCAGCGGCATCCGCCGCCGCACCGGACGCGCGGAAAAGTTCTCCGGTGATCGGTGGAGATGATGAGCTGTCCAGCGCCCGCCGTTATAACATCGACGAGCTGGGCACTGATCGCTACTTCATCTCCTCCACCCAACCGAGCTCCGACGTGACCAACCCGTGCTCTCTCTTCCCGTACGGAGGCCAAACCGGGTCGGTGTACGGCGGCGCCAACGGGTCCAGGTATTCGTCGTCTCTGCATTACGGCTCGGTTCTTCCGCCCGCCGGGTTCTCCTCCGCCGTGTGCGCCAGTCGCAGTCAGTTTGGGAGCGGGTATCAGTTCGGACAGGGTCCCGGATGTCTGTACCCGTCCTATCCGGGACCGGGCTCCGGTTTGAGCTCGATGCCCATCCCCGGTTCAGGCTCCGCGGCGAGGGCGCAGGTGTACCTCTGCAACAGACCGCTGTGGCTCAAATTCCACCGCCATCAGACCGAGATGATCATCACCAAGCAGGGCAGGTGAGAACGAGAAGTTGGTAAAGTTTCGCCGAGCAATTCAGAACATAAACGCACGGTTTAAAATGGTTTGTCAAACGCAAATATGCAAAATATAAGTTAACAAAATTATACGCTTGATTTGGATAACGAATTTAGTTTCGCCGGGTGATTAAACGAACCCGAATCGTCCTAATTCGTAATTTGTGTTTGATTAATCCTATCCGCAGGCGAATGTTTCCCTTTCTGAGTTTTAATATCACTGGACTGAACCTGACGGCGCATTATAACGTGTTTGTGGAGGTTGTTCTGGCCGACCCGAACCACTGGAGATTTCAGGGCGGAAAATGGGTCACCTGCGGGAAAGCGGACAACAACATGCAAGGTGAGGAAAAAACAAATCACCCCGAGATTATATGAAAATTCGAGTAACATTATACAATAGTTATATTTTCAGTTGAAATTGCACTTTTTTTGTTATGAATGTAATTAAACAAACTGTGTATTAAAATAAATCGAAAAAATAAGTTAGGCTATTTGTATTTTTTTTTTTTCTGTTTGAGTAGAATTACTATTTCCATTTGATGTTGTGATTATAAACGAATTTGTTTAATAGCGTCTAAAATATGCGCTGGTTTAGGCCTAATAAACATGCATGACATTTTTTTAAATAATAATTTACCACACATTTTAAAACTAAATGACCAAAAATGTTTCTGTATGCGCGCGATTGTTTTATTGAGCCTTAATAATTTTCCCACAACCGTTTAACATGTCATTTCGTTTAAAAATGAGTGTATTTTGCATTGGAACAAGTTTCATATTTAACGTAAGCGATGTCGCTCTAGAACACGCGGGGGTGGACGTGTTATTCTCCTATATGTATTAAAATTATTCAAAACAAATCGCTCTTAGTCACGATGCATCTGTTTTTCACGAAGGAGCTTTTTTACCGCTCAAGTTCACTTGCTGCTTTTTTCGGCGGATGCTTTTTCTGTCTGTTCAGACAAAGTCATAATTTAGCCGTTCACAAAACTTCAACACTGTTCGTTTTTCTATAGGAAACAAGGTTTACGTTCACCCAGAATCACCAAACACCGGAGCACACTGGATGAGGCAAGAAATATCCTTCGGGAAACTAAAGCTAACCAACAACAAGGGTGCAAATAACAACAATACTCAGGTAAACAAATAACACTCAAACTCTAAGTGATGTTCAGTGTTTGAATGTGCAAGAATTGTGGATGCAAAATATAATAAAGGCATGCAGGAACTTTTTTTTTAACTAGATTTGTTTTTGTTGCACACAAAAGAAGCTTGTGTGTTAATGTTGGAAAATGATATTTTATATTCTGAAAGTGCAAAAATATATGGAATAGCAGAATTATTATAAAATTCTGGTATTTTAGCACACGTTGCAAAAAACTGATGCATCTGGCGCATTTTAAAGCTAAAGATGAATGTTTGTGTGAGTGTGTGCAGAAACTTCCAGTCATCTCAGAGGTCTTGTGTGAGTGGCTTTAACACCTCTCTTCGTCTAACTGCAAGTGCTGGCCATGAACTCTGCACAAACACTGGTGTGTGTGTGTGTGTGTTGAAACAGATGATCGTCCTGCAGTCCCTGCACAAGTACCAGCCGCGGCTGCACATCGTGGAGGTGACGGAGGATGGTGTGGAAGACATGAGCAGCGAAGCTAAAACACAGACGTTCACTTTCCCTGAAAACCAGTTCATTGCTGTAACGGCTTACCAGAACACAGACGTAAGCAGAAACTCAGCCGCAGCCTCCTACAGCCACTTCTGCATTTCATGGCGCTTCTGAACTCCTGGTGTTTGTGTTTAATTGCAGATCACACAGCTCAAGATCGACCACAACCCCTTCGCAAAAGGCTTCAGAGACAATTATGATTCGTAAGTGCATTTCATACTGCACACAGCGACACAGAGCCAATTATGAAACCTCTCCAAAAACACAGGCCTTTGTTTCTTCGTCTCTTTATGTGAACAAACGTCCTAACACGTTAACTTCAAACTCCACGTTTTCCTTTGAGAGTCTAAAAACCTTTTGTTTAAATGATAATACGAAGTGTAACATTTTCCAGTTTCATTTTTGATGCATTTACGATACGATGCAATGTTCAGATAATTCTGTAGTGTAAACTGGGGCTGCATATGGTGACGCTTTACAACGTCCCATTAGTTAACATAGTTAACGCATTAAAAAAATGCAACCGTTCGTGTCAGCTCAGGTTGATTGCATAATATTATTAACATTACTATAATGTTATTAAATGTTTAATTGTTAAAGAAAAGCTTTAGAAGTATTTTATTTCTATTTTGTTTTAACAAATGTATTTGATGTTATATTTGTGTGTGTATATTTATATATATATATATATATATATATATATAGCATTTGTATATTTTTAATACTATATTTCCCCCTCGCTGTTTAGAGAAGATATTTAGCTACACTTGTAAATATTATATATATGTGTGTGTGATGTATATCAAATTATATTTTATGTTTTACAAGAAATTACTATTTAATTCTCTGCTTTAATATTCATCATTTAATGCTGTTAAGTACTAGTCAAATTTAAATTTAATTTAATATTTGTTTCTGCACATTTCCCCCAACCGTGCATCAGTTGATATCCCAGGCATCGTGTGTAAGCTGTTAAAAAAGTGCGCCTTTCGAGCGATAAGACACACTGCTAACAGCCTCTCTCTTTCTGTCTCAGGATGTACACGGCTCCAGAGAGCGACAGACTGACGCCCTCTCCTACCGATTCTCCGCGGTCGCACCAGATTGTCCCCGGCGCCCGCTATGCAATGCAGCCCTTCTTCCAAGACCAGTTTGTAAACAACCTGCCGCAAAACCACCGCTTCTACGCCAGCGAGCGCGCCGTGCCACAGACCAACGGCCTGCTTTCTCCTCAGAGCGAAGACTCTGCCGGCGGCTCGGCCTCGGCTCAGCGCTGGTTCGTGGGGCCCGTCCAGCAGAGCGGGGTGTCCAGTAAACTGGACCTGTCCTATGACAGCGAGTACTCGGCCTCCAGCCTCCTGCCGTATGGCATCAAGCCGCTCCCGCTGCAGAGCCCGCACGCGCTCGGCTATTACCCCGACTCGGCCTTCGCTTCCATGGCAGCCGGCTGGAGCAGCAGAAGTTCGTACCAGAGGAAGATGACCACCGGCCTGCCCTGGTCTCCTCGGCCGAGCCCTCCGGCGTACACCGACGACCTGCTGTCCTCTAAAGACAAACTGCAGGACGAGAGCTCTGCGGCGGCCCCCACGGCTGGCAGCACCGGCCCCTGGATGGAAGCCCCGCCGGTGCTGAAGGCCGTAGACTCGGGGGACACCAGCGGATACTCGATGGCATGTAAAAGGCGACGCGTTTCACCTGGAGGCTCCAGTACAGACGCTTCTCCTACTATAAAGTGCGAGGACTTGAGCTCTGAGGAGTACAATAAAGAGAGTCATAAAGCCATGGGTTATTACGCCTTCTACACAAGCCCTTAAGAACTGCTTATTCGGGTCGACTCTCTCTCTCTCTTTATTTTGTTTGAAGTGATCTGCCCATGTTGTGTTTTTAATCTTTTAATCTGCAAGTGCCAAAGCTTTCGTGCTCCCGGTTGTGCTTGTTCATTTTTTTGCTCTTTTGTGAAAAACGCTTCATTTTAATGGGGTTTTTACTTTGGATTCTTTTTAAAGCATGCCCTTAATTCTTTTTAATCATATTTTTCTATGAAGCCCGATGTGATTTTTTCCTTTTATTTAAGATCCCTCTGTTGTACAGTATTTGTGCACTTTAGATTGTGATGTATCTTGTACAAATGTTCTCATGGCACTGTTATGAAAGGTGAAATAAAATGTGCTTTTCATAATTTCTTTGTCATTATTTGCACAGAACTATTGTATCTTCCTTTTTAATTCTAGTTATTAATTATTGCCTTTTCTGTGATTGATAGCTGGTGTATTTTTTAATATGTATTTAATTTTTTGTATTTTAGTCATTTAAAACTAGACTTATTCAGGAACCTGTTCATTAGAAAAACTATTACTAGGAAATTCGTTAATTTAATATAATTTCAAACGTTTAGTTTATAACGTGAAAGACATATTTTAATAATCAAGCAGGTTTTGAAAGGTAAAAGAGCAAAACGTTTTTAGTTAATATAACTACAAATATAACTATATAAATACAATCAATGTTTCGCATTTTTCGGCGACTTAAAAGGCATTTGAGAATTATCCGCAATTTGTGCAATAACCCAAAGATCAGTACTGTTTTCAGAATTTGGTTTTGTTTCTTTTTATTTTGATGATATTGTAAATCTTAAACGAATTATTCTTTTTGAATGCTGCGCTGAACAGCCGTCTAGTCTAATTCTTCAAAATTCTATTCGTTTTGTTTCTCGTTCTCCATAAACCTCATGGGTCTCGGTCTCCAGATCATCCACAAACGCACCGTTATGTCTTTATTTGAACGCCTGTGTGTCGCATCTCTTTATTTTGAACGCTTTCTGGCGAGCAGGAGTTTGTCGCCTGTATATTCAGCAGCTTTTCCCGGAGTTATTTCGGATCACACGAAACGCATTTCTTGGTGAATGTGACAGAGGAAGTCACTGCAGTTCCTCATTTGCTCTCTTTGCGTTTTATGGCACTATTTTTTGCGCTTTAGATGAAAGTGACACAAATACATTTTCCTTTCGAACCCCTGCTGAACACGTTTAGAGCAGTTTCTGTGCAGTGACCGCACGACTGTACTTCCAGTGCAGAGCAACATTTGCTGCGAAAAACAGAACGCGTCTGTGATCCCGGAGCACGAAACCAGTCAGAAGCTGCACGGGGATATTTGTAGCAATAGCCAAAAATAAATTGGTCTAAATGATAAATATTTCTTACATGCCAAAAAATTACAAGATATTAAGGTAATGTTTCATGAAGATATTTTGTAAATTAGCCAACATATAACGGAATATATATATATGGATAATAGGATAATATGCATTGCGCAGGATTTCATTTGCGCAACTTTAAAGGCAATTTTCTCGCTATTATTTATTTTTTGCACCCTCAGATGACGGATAACTTGTATCTCGGCCAAATATTGTCCTATATATTGTTCTAAGAAACAATAGACCAATGGAATGCTTTTTTATTCGGCCTCAGATGATGGATAAATCTCAATTTATAATGTGACCCTTAGGACTGGTTTTGAGGTGCAGGGTCACATGCATGTTCATCTAAACATCGAGGAACAGATGTTTCTTTACAATGATTTACGCGTTTTTTTAACCTAAAGAGCTATTAAGTAAACATCAACAGCTTAATAAAATAAATACTTTAGTAAGATATCATTTTTAAAAGCGCAGCTGAGCAAGGTTGAACTATATCATTAGAGACCGGTCGTTTTTAAACCTACATTTCTGACACATGCAATTTTCTTAATTGAGGAGGCAAGTGACTTCCTTCCTACTGTATTTTTCGGAAGAAGCTCAATGAAAGTGTGACTGTTACTTATCAAATATGAGATGCTGGTCGTGATAAACTTCTTAAGCAAGATGCACGAGGTTGGGCCCATGTTTGGCATCTGTAATGAGAACTGGACCCTCTCGGAGCTCTGTTCTGTCTGTCAGCTCACAATCTTTCCTCATCAGCGAATCCCTCTTGAATTAATTTCAATGCCCCGGTATTTTTAAGTCTAATGAATTCTGTTGTCAGACTTCTTGACAGAAAGCGAAGACTCCGACTAACTCCAATTAACACCTTCTAATGATGCTGAGCTCCTGATGGCGCTGAGATCATCTGCCCTGGGCGGGGTACTGATGGGGGTAGCGGGGCTAAAAATGTTCTGTGCTCCTTCATCAAGTGTCAGCGAATCCCAGACCGGATCAGCGATCCGCCGCGCGCAGCGTGCACCAACTCCTGCCGGTGACGAGCATCTGCACGGACGCGCGCGCTTCGCTGTTGCTGACGCGCGTTCACGGGCAGCTTCTGACACTGCGTTCGCGAGTCTCAGAAGACAAAAGGACTTTAAAAAAAACAAACAAAAAAATTCTTAGTTTCTTTCAGTCATGCCTCATCGCTTTTAAGTCACTTTATTTTTAGCGTCATAGTACGCCATTTGTGATGTGAATTTATTTGACCCAAAAGCCACTAGAAGGCAAGCTTTTTCCAACCCGTTTGCGCCACTGAATAAATAAAACTAACTGCGACCTTTTATCTCATAATTCTGACTTTCACCTTCGGAATTCAGAAATATTTTTTTTATTATTGATATTGTTATCAAGCAGTTGCGAATCAATCTGAATTGTGAATTATAAACTCAAGCTGAAGATACATTTTACCAGAATCGACACATCCTTAAGATGTTTACTAAACGTATTAATTTTTATTTTAACTTTTTATGAATTCCTATGGCATCCATAAACTCAAGTCAAGTGTGGCACGACTAACAGAAAGTAGTAATACAGATCATCTTCCTATTTTAATGTATTATCATAATCATAAACACACTGGTCTAGTGCGTTGTTTTGTTTATTTACCTATATTGGCTAAATAACCGGAATTCTGGCACATTCATGTAAATATTATCATGCAAAAGAAGATAGATAAGTCAGCACACTCCTGAAAGATGACAACTTTAGTGCTGCACACTTAAAAAAAAAAAGAAATAATAATAATGCATCTATTAACTTTCATAAAAACAGACCAAATGTATTGTTGGAGTAGTCTTGTATGCAGAGCCTGTCCACAGCAGAGTTTGCTATACCAGCAGTATAGCTATTATAAATCATGGCTCAAGCTCTTTAGTATGTTTCATCTCTTGCTTCAACATTTAACTAAATTGATTCAGGGCCTATGTGGAGGTGACGTCAACTCAGCACACATTTAGATTATATACTAGTAAGAAGTTCAATAGCAGGTTTTTCAGTGACTCATTCCAGTAGAGATCTGGTGGCTGATATAGATATGAATTTATGTTGCGGTAGCATGTTGTTGTTGTTTTTCCTCTTTCCCCACACCTCTAAAACTTCTCCTTGTGCCGTGGTGCTTTGAGATTGAACTAGAGAATGTCTGATCTTGTCTTGTTCGTTTAGCTAATGGATCACATGCACACATGACCCTGAGCTTTGGGAGGACAGGAACTGTACTCTGACAACCAGTCAATCGACTGAGACACTAACACGCATTAATGCAGGAACTCCACTAATCAATAGACCTGCGCTCTGCATGTCGAGAGTCACAGCATGTAAACGAGGAGAGAAAAACACGACCCGTCTGATCCCGGGCCATCAGACACCTGAAGGGATTTCCAAAGAGGAAGTGATCCGGATTCACTCCAAACTGCTTTGTACTGCACCGGCTTTGTGTTTGAGCCTTTTGTACCTGCCAGCATCATGAAAACAGCAGGAGCTCTAAGAAATGCTGCGTCATGAAAAGTAAGAGCAGCAGCACGAGAAAGTTCTTTTTATAAACTCATCTCTTGTCATAAAACAGTCTATCATGCAAATGCAGTTGACCACCCATGATTCAATTATTCTACAACCAAATGTGTCTGGCAATAAGATAAAACGAGTAGTTTTTCACTCGTCATTTTGTGATTGCAGCAACTTTTTAATATGACTTTGCTTTTATCTGCACGTCGCATTTGATTTTAGATTTTTAGGAGTAAAAAATAAATAAATTCAGTGCAATAATAAAAACAAATGGCACGTCTTGCTGCAAAACAGTTTATATATATATATATATATATATATATATGAGCACATTAGAAGGATTTGATGGGTCATGAAACACTGAAGACTGGAGTAATGTATGGTGATGATTAAGCTTTGTATCATAGGAGTAAGTTATTTTAAATTGTAATAATATTCAATCAAATACATGCAGGCTTTGTGAGCATAAAATAAACTTGCTTTGAAACCATAAAAATATATATATATATATATTTGAAATTTTTGACCAGTTGCATTTGAATGAATAATATAAACAACAGTGTAAAATGTCGTTTGGTTCACTTTATGAAGGTGATCAAATGAGGACAGTCCCTGTTTTGGGTGAACTATCCCTTTAAGGCCCTCAAACATCAGTAACAGACAGTGAAACAGTCCTCTAACACGGACGGAGTGAATGGACATAGCTTCAGGAGGAGGTGTGGGGAATGAGAAAGAACTGAGATCAGTCTGTTCTCAGATTCTTTAGGCTGATTTGAGGAGGTCAGGTCTGTTGTGTTGGGTCGTGATCACACAGATTGTCCAGCTGTATCCTGGCCGGTGGGTTGGTGGCTGCACTGCTCTGTGTGTGTGTGTGTGTGTGTGTGTGAGTGTGTGTATGGTCTGGGTCAGTAGTGCGTGAATAACAGTGCTGGGGCCTGAAACTGTCCCCTGCTCAGACCTGCACTTAACACTGAATTGATTTCAGACACCCCTTGCCGTCCTGGGAGGGTCCGGGCTTTACCGCTGGAGAACAACACACACACATACTGTAAAATCAAACTTCTGCATAAGACTGAACACACAGCACTGATTTAGAAGAACAAAACACCCGCTATATTCAGCATACTAGCATGCATATAGAATGCAAACTAACTTCATGCATGAAGAAACACAAAAAAAAGCAGTATACAAGCAGAGAGCACTGCACAACTGTATCCCACAATGCAATGCAACCTTTTAATATCCAGTATCAAATGTTTTTATATTTAATCATTAATGAACCATTCTACGCGATCAAATGAAAAGTTAAAGGAACAGTTCACTCAAAAATGAAAATAATGTCATTATTTATTCACCAGACGCATCAGACTTTGATTAAGGTTTAAAACACAAAGATCCAAAAAAAAATGCATTTTTAAATGAATTCATATAAATCAAGCTTAAGTATTGCAAAGATTTAATTTAGGGGTTTCTTTGAATTCATCAGTTGAGTTATTAAGTTCATTATATAAAGCAGTCGTAGCTTTTTACAAGACATCAATTTTATGAATGCTTTATGACCTTTTAGGATCTTCAAAGTTTGGTTCCACCAAAGAAGGGACAGGTTTCATTAAAATATTGCGTTTCAAAGATGAACAAAAGTCTCATTTGGAAGGACTGTACTGTACCTTTAAGATGACTGTACGTACAATTGGGTCAGAAATGCACAATTCTGGGATGATCTCATTTGCTGAATTTTAAAAAATGCTAATTTGGAGGTCATGTGACCACATGGCCTCTCTGATGCATAATGGCCACTGATTCATACAGGCCTACTCTTCACTGTACGGTAACTAGTATGCCAATAGTCTATTTTGAATGCTGCCACACTTTTACTTCATCAGTTCTGGGTCAGGATGGCGGGTCGGGGGCAGCGTTCGGTACCAGCGCCCCCTGTGGCTCTCCCCAGAGACACCAGCAGACACGGGAGCACTAAAGCTTCCAACATGACCGCAAACAAGTTCCAATGGAGTGTGTGTGTGTACAGGGAGCGTGTTGTCCGTAGCCGGTGGGCTGGAAAGTCGCGGTGGCTGAAATCAATGCACTGGCACTTTGAGGAGAGTCCGACAGATTTAGGATGTCCCTGTAGGGTCCAAACCGCTGGAAAAAAAGAAAAACAACATCCCTCCATCCTTCCAGAGCCCCAGGGAGAGAGGGATGCTATCTCTCCATCACCCTGGGGAACAAATGAAACACACTTGATAACCTCCATCCTGAATAACCCGCTCCACACACACACAATCATTGACTTTCATTGTTTTAACACTGAAATAATGATTTCTCCAACCTCTTCCACATTTTGCAGCTACTTCTCAAATAAACAAATGTACTATTTCATTGTTAGAAGAGCACAGCTATGTAGGGACAATGATAACACTGACCAATCAGAATCAAGTATTCCAAAGCACCACAAATAAAATCTGTTAAATTGAGCTTTCTTGCGATTCTTGCGTGTCTCTTCTGCTCACAAGACCAAGACGTAAATTTGTAAAATATATTACCATTTTAAATAACTTTTTTATGTCAACCTCATGTAAAACATATTTTTATTTCTGTGAAGCACAGCTGAATTGTCAGCATAATTACTCCAGTCTTCGGTGTCACATGAAATCTTTCTGATATGCTGATCTGCTGCACAAGAAATATTTCTGACTATTATCAATGTTTAAATATTTAAATATGGCCAATCATTTTATATTGTACCTACCTCATAATTCTCTTATACGTTGCACATATTTCTTCACTTTTATACTCTTATTTATCCTTGTGTAATTATTTTTCTTTTTAATTATTATATATTTTTCTTTTTAATATTCATATATTTTAATGTTAGTCTTTAATCTTTAATTCTTATCTTACATTACTAACTTTTTAACTCAGCATTTGTTTGTGCACAGCAAAGAAAGAAAATTTCTGTTGTACACATGACAATAAACGCTTTGAGTCCTTGAATATTTTCAGGATTCTCAGACGAAACAAACAGCAGTAGTTTGGAAATAATTTGTCACATTCTAAATGTCTTTACTGTCACTTTTGATACGACTGAATGCATCTTTGATGAATAAAAAGATTATTTTCTGTAAATAAACTAGTCTAACCAAAAGGCATTTTTAATATGCTAAAATATATATAAAGCATCATGCCAACAGTGTGATCAAATGCCTCTTGGAGCAGATGGCGGCTCCTTTGGAGCTGAACTGTTGACCCTGTTGGCCCCAGTTATGACAGACCTACAGGAGAACCAGAGGATGCATTGGTTCATAGTGATCTGTGGGAGTTCATCTATCTTAGGAGAGCTTACCCTCGTGAGTGTTAGAGGTGTGATGTACTGGATAAAAGCTCAAGGCTTGCTGGTTTGGTCTCCGCTAGGACGGACCTATGACCGTCACCACTGTGTCTCTGTGCGAGGCACTTAACCTTAGGTTACTCTGGACTAGAGGGACTAAACCTGCGGTGCAGGTCAACTCTAAAAGCATTCGCTTTTACAATCAAATAATGATAAAAATAGCATTTAAAACATATGTTCCTCACTGTAAATATGCCATTTAAATTTTGGGGGGTCTTGAAAGGAATTTAGATTTTTATTCAGCAGGAATACATTCAATGTGGAATAAAGCATTTAATGATACCAGAACCATTGTTTGACACTTGACATGCCGTAGAGCAGCGACGTTAATTTATGATGGGGTCAGTCTCCACGGAGTAAACTGAGGTTAAGTGTCTTGATAACAGACACAATGGTGATAACTCATAGGTCAGGCCTTGTGGGAATTGAACCAGCAACCTTCCAGACACCAGTTCTTGGCTCTGACCACAACACTACACCACACCAGACCACGAATAAAAACCGCTCCTCTCAACACCCAAGCAGCTGATCTCTCTGGAGCCCGGAGCTTGATAAAAGTACCTGGAAGTCATCCAAACTCCCATATAAACACCGTTTAAACACCGCTTTCTTATCCTCTTGTTGTTCCAAGCTGTCCTCCAAGATTTACTTTCTTCTCAGAAACATACATGAAACATTAAAGGTCTCTTCAGAAAAGACAAGCGACGCATCACGACTTTATCATGCTTTGATGTTGTACTTTTGCCACCATTAATCACCATCCAATATGACTGTGCGACAAAGAGCAATGTTCTATTGTAGAAGAAATCAATACATACGATTCCTTAAAGACTCAATCTTTTTTGTACGGTTCGACACGTGAATGTCTGAAGCCTCTGGCAGCGAAGCCTTTTAGACTCCATTGCATCATTGTGGTGACTAGCAACTCGCATCCAGACAAATTTCTGACAGCAGCTCTGTATGACACATAAGTAATAGCCAAAAACGATGTTTTTTAGTGCAGCACAACAATAGCAGTCCTTGCTGACAATAAAATGTGTTATTCTACAAGCTTGGCACTGAAAGAAATGCATGCATTTAGGAGAACATGGAAATTCATGCATGTAGGGATATATTGAAGCGCATGCATTTAACAGAACAGTGAAAGTTACTTACTATGCCTATTTTGTTTGTAAAAGTAGCTAAAGTATACAAAACTACAAAGGGAACTGAATAAGTTATGGTATTTGTTTTCCCTCTTTTATGCTCCAATAGAAGCATCAAAGGTGCGCTCAGGTGAAGCAATGATATGTCTGGATCTGACAAACCCGTACACACACCTCTGGTACTCGGCGTGTGTTAAAGGATCTGAACAGAACTACAATCGAGGTGTAATTAACTGGTGAGAGTGTCTGTGCTATCCGTGTTCTGTGGTGTGACTTGCCTTTTGGGAAAAGAACTATTTCAAGACTGAACCCCCTGCACGGTGAGAAAGCCACATCTGACATCTTACAGCGCACACCGCCGCTAGAACAGAGAGACGTGCAGTCATTTTTAGACAGACTTATGTCTATCTGTATGTGAGCATGTTCCTGGGCACAGCTGTTAGACGCACACTGAGAAAACTTAATCAAACGAACATGATTATATCAGATGAGCCTTCAAAAGACATGACAAGGAGCCATCAGATCATTAGATTACAGCAATCTGTTAATGACTGGATGAGGTTCCTGAAGCCCTAAAAAAATCACTTGTGTTTTTGCTCTAAACAGATGTTTAAGCAAATTGACAATAAACAGCACAAATCATGTTATGTGGAAATTACCATGGAGAAAATACACAGCGTATGCTCAGAAATGATTAGAGACAAGCCCAAAAAAACACAACAAATAGCCTTCAATGTTAGCAAATGCAAACTCAAGCTTCCGCTAAATTAATATTACATCACAATGCACAACCACACTGTGCATAATGTGACATCACACATCACTTTGAGAATGAAACTGCAATGCAATTAATACATATTTTAAGACATTACTTGAAAAGCATAATAAGCATAATGCATTATTTGTACATTTATTATTTATACAATTGTAATTATAAGGGTTCATATAAGCACATATGCTGTAAAGGACAACAAAAATTTCTGATACTATGATGCATCATTTAGAGAAGAATCATAACTGAATCAATGTCAAGTGCATATATTTACACCCTTTTTAATCACTACACAAGAGTTCCTAACGAGCACAGAGTATTTATAGTGCCAGAACAGAGCTGATGAAGGTCCCAGAGCTAGTCCATCATGAGCAGGTGTCTTAACACTCACTCTAAAAATGGATGTGGATTGAAATGTACATTAGAAATTGGGTTTTGATGGATGGGTTCCTGGGATCAGATGACAGACTGGAGGACCAGGCCTTTGCTTGGTCTGGATAACAGAAGCTGTCTAAACCTTTCCTCTTGATTGATTACCAGCAGGAAGTCTGTCTTAGTTTTCAGTCTTTTGCTGCTCTCTATTGGTCTGCATGGGTAATGAATTTGGACCAGCACATTCTTCACAAACTAGTCTTGCATCAGCATACTGTTACGCACACATCTCCAACGAGCTGAATGTTGCGACTATACCATGGTAAATGACTCCATAAAGCGTGTAACTATTAAGCGTACTTACATTATGATTATTAGCGTCCGCTTCGTGAATAGTCTGGACCCGCTCATCAAGAATTGAAAATGACTCGGTGGGAACTATGTAAGTAAAAGCAGAAGATCAATAATTCAATCCATAATATGAAAAGAATAGGTTTATTGTCATATGAATCAGCAAGTAGTTACGCTAGTTTATAATAAACTTTGGATCTCCTCACGTGCTCACGTGTCTGAGGTGATTGATGACAGATAACTGATTCAAGACGGTGCAGGTAAAATCAGATTATAGATCATTTTGAAAAGGACTCGACATTAGCATTAACATTTGTATAGAAATAACATCACTGAACAATATGGATTTCATTGTTCTTCACATATATATATATATTAGTGCTGTCAAATGATTAATCGCGATTAATCGCATCCAAAATAAAAGTTTTTCTCTACATAGTATATTTGTATGTACTGTGTATATTTATTAAGAATATAAAAATACAAACACATGCATGTATATATTTAATGAAAATATGTTATGTTTATATATTAAATATATTTAGATAT
>JAUYWG010000056.1:20037773-20049364 GCA_034779775.1 Enteromius afrohamiltoni
TTAAGATTACATCAACTTTATGTATTTCCCCGATCCCTGTTTAAGGAAGAAACACGTAGGACATTGCCATAAATGGCCTACATTTTTGCTAATGTAGTGAGTTTCAGTATTATAATTCATAACATGCAGTCGTAGCTGTATTCTGCAGCTTCTACTAAATGTCAATTACAAAATTGAATGCTTTCTCCACTATATACATGCTTGTGGTCTTCTGTCTCAAGAGTCCGATTTCATTGCTGTCTTCCCTTCATGCACATTTGACTCCAGTCCCTGGCAGAAGTTGTCTGATGTGGTTATAATGATCACCACAATGCAAACATACTGCTCTATTAACTCCCTGTGAAAACCCAGCTAAATTAAAAGGTCATTCTTCTGTTCCTGGGAGAATGCTGCCAAATTCTCTCGTTCCCTCTTTCTGCTCTGTTGAGTTCCTTTGTGTTTGCTGTGTCCCACTTACTACAACAAGCTGTGATGAGACCAAGCAGTGCCATTAAACCTCATATCAGAAGACAGGAGCAGGATCATATATATCTGCTGACAGATGAGATTTCCAGAAGTGAAAGTTTCCAGCATTGTGTGTTAGTATTTTTGCAGCTCTAGGGAGGAACTACAAATATATTGAGAGGAAGCCAAGCATTCAGAAGTATATCATGTGCTTCAGCCTCACTCACATATCCTGCAATCAGATGCCATCATAAATGACTTGTGGTCAGCTCAGTGTTCTCTATGTACTGCAATTCCCTCTATAGTGTAAGCTAAGAATAAAAATATGACTAAAAGTAATGATGATGTACAGTTGAAAGAGTCGGGAGTCCGTTAAGCAAACCCTGTGGTTAATTCAGTTAAACTGATCGTTCCAGAGGTTGTCTTGTTTGTAAGAATTAGGCTGCATCAAGCATGCTTTAGTTTTTTTTTTGCATTAAAACAGCATGGACAGTACAATAGAATAACAGGGTTCTTCATGCTTGTGGAGATGTCAAGTTTATAGTGTTCTGTAAACATCTTGACACTCTTATTCATATTCTTCTATAGACCTAAAACATACATAATGCTCTGCCCTGGGTCATTCTAGACTAACAAACATCAAGGTCAGACAGGACAGTGTCAGGGTGAAAGGTACTGAAGAAGAAGACACTGCAATAGATTAACCCCAATCTATTCATAGGCTTGCATTGTCCTTTGAAGCCAGCTTTTTAGTGTAATAGACTTCTTTTTGTGCAATAATTTTAAAGCTAGAAGTAATTCAAATTGTATTACTTTGTCTGTTTATAACTATGCCTGAACAATGCAGATTGAATCCGGTGTTTCTCAAGTAATTTTCCAATGTTGCTTATTTCATGCTGCTTTTAAATGTGTTAACTCACACAGGGACTATCTTCACCTGTGCACTGTGATGGCGTGAGAGATAAGCCTAATCCAGGCTTAACGCTGAGCAACTGCTTTGGCAACAGTCAAAGACGACAGAGATATTTTGGCCTGACTATTGAGAGATCACACTTTGATTGGCTCTTGGGAATGGTTTCAAGTGCAGTTGTCTCTTCTCTGAAATACAAAAAATCTAAACTTTACAAGTTAGCTAAAATTATTTTTGTTGCAACATTTATAGTCTATTTTTAGCATGTTTCAGGTTTAGTTTTAGAATGCCCTAACACTATCTGCGCAGTAGCTCATTGTACAGGTCATGCAAAAATACAAAAAACCCACTCACAGTTTTCAGTGTCCCTCTGCTTTTCACCAAGCATGATCGTTCAAGGTTCTGGTAGCCTCCTATAACCTCTATCTCTTCTGCTGTAGGGTACCGTTTCTTCCCTGCCTCCTTGGTGCTGCTGGGAGCAGGGGTCGTTATTTGGCTCTGGGGGGCCACTTTGGGTGCTGTAGGGGTTACTGTTGGGTTGCCACCAGGCGAGGCTGCCCCTGCAGGTCTTCTAGGGGTGATTGTGATAGTTGTTCCTCTCTTACCTGGTCCACCTGAGGCACTCCTAATGGAAAAGAGTGGTGGAGATGGAGATGAAGAGGGGGATGCGGTGCAGGGAGAAGATGATGATGGAGAGCTTTGTTCTGAAGGTTTCTGAGAGTTTTCTGTTGATTCAGCGTTTCGGGCGTTGATTGTAAATGACCTGACCTGCTGGGGTTTAAAAGGCTGTCTTTGTGTCTTCTGTTGGCCTTGTGGAAATCTGGGACTTGTAGGTGTTTGGGATTTCTGTGTCTCTCTTAGTATGTCTGGTTTCTTCTGGCCCTCGGCTACCCTAATTTCTCGTTCTACAAGCGGACAACTCTCCATGGCGGACTGTGCCTTTTTGTCGTTGTGGGAACCACATCCTGCTTCCTGTTCTCTCAGTTTTAGTCGTTCCACCTGCCTCTGTACCATCTGAGCACCTGTCGACTCCATTGTCTCGGTTTTGTCACCGTCTCTCCCATGATTCCACAGCTTGGCAGTTTCTGGCAGGATGTCCGGTGACGGTACTTGTCTAATGGGGTTGTATTTGCCCTGAGGGCCGCTGTGTGGGGGTATATCAGCTTTCCTTTCGCTGATACACACTGCAGTCCTGGACCCCACCGTCTTGAGGTTATAGATCCGGCTCATGGTGTCCAATGAGTCTGAAAGTGGTGGGGAGGGAGAAAGAGAGGGAGGAAGGTAGTCTTCCTCTAACAACTCTTCTTCTCTTTCGTCTACGTCCTGTGTTCTCCAAGCGATGCACGTCCCACAGTCCTCTACATCTCTCTCTGCTTCCCTCAGGCAGATATCGCTATTTGTTATGTCTCTGGAGATCTCCCCAACTTCTCTTTCTGTCGAAGCGGACTGCAAGAGCGACAGAGAAACAGGAACAGGAAGTTGAGGGCTTGACTTTGCCATGTTAACGTCCTGTGTGACGTCAAACAGTCTGAGAGTCTGTAATGTGGTTTCTTCCTGTTCTCTCACAGTTCCTCCTGTTTCTCTGCTGCCCTCTTCGTTGTCATGATCCTGTCTTTCCTTCTCTTGCTGACGAATTCTTTCTTTCAGAGACTCCACTCGGGTCAAAGGTCGCCCAGTCTTCCAGCTCCCTCTCCTCTCCACTTGTCCTCCATCTTGTTTATCCTCAGCAGGGAGACTCGCCCTCCTTCTTTCTGCTGATATATCGACTCCATAAAATACAGTCCTGGGGATGGTTACTCCCTCCTGGGTGCAGAGTTTGCTCTGGCCCAAGGTAACAGTCTGTTGCGGGGTTTCTGAGGTAAAATGCACTTCCTCAATGGCTTGATTCGAAAAGCTTTGATACTGTTCATGCTGGTCACCCATTTTCCCAGAGATCCTTTCTTTGTCTGCATGTGAAAACACATATCCTGCCCTCTTGAGTTCTCTGTCTGATTGGACTTTAGCTATTTTACTGACTAGGTCTTCTGTGTGTTGGGTAAGGACCGCTTGTCCAGCATAGGCCGAGGTCAGGCAGAAGTCTGCAGAGGGAGTGTCAACATACTGGCATTGAATTTCCGCAGGGAAATCTATAGTACTATCATCAGAGGGGGGGATATATATGCCATGAGGTTGTTTTGAAACTACAACGGTAACTTCATCCAGATTCCATCTCTTTTCAGCTTCTGCCTTAGCCTCGGTTTGGAATTCATTGGGTCTCTGTCTTACCGGTGTCTCTCTGTCCTCTCGCATCTCATCTTTGTCTATCTCTGTGTCTATCTTCATCTCTCTCTCAGTCTCCTCTCTCACTTTCTTAATCTCTCGTTCTGAGCTGCTGTCTCTCCCACCTTGTTTAATAGGAACTCGTCTTGCAAACGTGACCTCCTCAGGGATTTTGACAGAGGCCACAGTAAAGCCTTCTCCATCTACACTAGATGTCCATTCCTCTGTCTCTCCACGAACTGAGTCGTTCCTCTTATTTTCAACCCTTCTTTCTTTTTGTCTCTTTTCATGCATCACCTCATCAGGTTTTGGTCGAACCCATCGCCTGGTGACCTTGGGTTCACTTCCTGATTGATCGGTGACCCTCGTTTTTACCCTGCGGTCAGAGTGCGACCTCTCCACCACCTTGAAATCTGTCTTTTCCTCACAATCTCTGTTCTCCTGTTGGCAAACTACACGGTCAGAGAAGCTAAAGGAACGTTTGGGAACACCTCTAAATGTCGGACTCGTTTCCATTTCTTCTGTACTCTGGTCCTCCTGCACAAAAAGGTCTCCTGTGCTGTATCTGGTCTGGTTCCTGCCTGGTTGGTTGAAGTATTCAATGCTCTTGGAGCGCATTGGAGGTTTTGGGTGTTCACCAAACTTACTAAGCAGTTGACTGACCCGACCACTACACTCTGAAGTCATCCTGTCCTTCTTGTTTAGGACTCTTTCTGCTTTTTGCATCACCGTCCTTGATGTCATTCGCATAGAGGACCATATCCCCTCTTTCTCTAAACGCTCGCTCACTCTTTCTGGGACCCTTGCCGTCTCCACTTCTCTTCTCCCATCCATCATGGGAGGTTTGATGATCAGTACTTCCGAAGCCCTAATTTCCGTCACGCTTCCTCCGCCAGCTAGAAACTCCCTCAAATCCATCTTCATCCTTTTCTGTTCATCCTCAACCTCCTTTTCTCTCTTATCCAGTTTTTCCTTGGCATTTTTGTCTTTCTCAATAATGATAATATTGTTTGCCTGGATCGTGCGAAGACCTATGACTGGAGAAAATCGGGAGATGTTACTGTCTGCCTCTCTGCTTTCTCTCCCAGTGCTTCTGTCTCGCTCTCTTCCCTCACTTTTATTTCCCGTTTTCTCTATCTCTCTATCGCATCCTCTCCAAATCTCCCTGTCTGTTTCCTTATTTCTTTCTCTCCCCCTATTATTTCCCTTTTTATATTCATTCTCTCCATCTCTAATCACCTCCTTCCCTCTTTTATCTCTCTTAAAGCTGTTCTCAGAACGAATGAAGGGGTTCTGTTGGATGGGGCTGATGGTTTCTTTGGACATCTGTTTTTGCACTTTATACCCAGTCTGATCAGTCTGGAGGTGATGTGGGAATTTACTGTCCGCCTGCTCAGTAACGATTTCCTCAGTAATGCCCAAGATATCTGGAGTATGCTGCCCTCCATCTCTCTCTTTCTCCCTCTCTCTTTCCTCATCTTGCTTCGCCCTCCTTCTCTGGATGATCCCTCTCTTCCAAGCTGGCATGTTGGCCAACCGCTCCTCTTCCTCCCTCTCTCGTCTCTCTCTCTCCTCCTCCTCTCTTCGCTTTCGCTCCAGTAGCAGCTGCTTCCATTCCGGTAGAGCAGAGAGAGACATAACCAAGGAGTACTTGATGAAACAGTGCTGTTTTACGGATCAGAAATTTTGCAGAAAAGCAGTGTTATTCAAGGACATCCAGGAATCCTGACAAGACAAATTGATGCATACATTAGGCCTATGTGGAAAACATGCAGTTAACAGTGCAAAACTTATGTCAGAAAAAAACACTGATGCTCTTACAGATACTATATTTAAAACGTATTTGTACACTTTGTTGGATTAACTGTCTTATATCAGCAATATTATGTGACATGCAAGTCTTCCTGGAGTACAAATGGGTAAACATGTTTTTTTGTAGTTAAACAAGTGGAAAGATGGTATATTTACAGTACACTGACTGGTCACTTTTTGTGTGCAACATTTAGCAACTGAAAGCATTTAATTTCAGGACACTGTGATGTCAAATTAAATTTAAAAGCATACATTTACATGCAATTTTTTGCATGCTTGAGCCCAGTCTCATGAAAACGCATATCAATACAAACTAACTTGGCGTGCATATATACGCACGTGTTTGACGTGCATAAACTGCTTGCATGATATGGATCCTTGAACGGTGATTTGTTGCGTAAAAAGAAAAAAAAAATAGTGTTCCATACACTAAGATGTTTAATGTATTTATATTTTGACACTGATTTATTTGAAACTCAGTACTCAATGTATAAAGTTTTAAATACCTGTTCTACTAACCTTATTGCTTCAGACTGTGTGGAATGACTGAATTCCTGATTCAATGAGATAAAGTTTTCATCGTTTCCACGCGCTCGACGTTCATCTTTCCATTTGTTTAACTCCACAAAGACGCATCAAAAGTCCAGATAATCCCTTCAATCCTTGCAAAAGCGAAGCAGCGACCTTCTTTCTAACAGGCACCGAGTAAGAAACCTCCAGTTAATTCATATTTCTGTGTTTCCTCGAACTGTAGACTATATCGGTCCCGTGAACCGGAGCGGCAGTGTAGTAAATATTACCGGCTTTAGAGGCGCAGGGCTGTAATCCCATAATTACATTAAACTCCAGCGGGAGAATCACAGGCGCACACACCATATTGTCTAAGAAAAGACGTTTAACCGCCGTCTGCTGCCCTCCATCTCCTCCTCATCTGAGTCCCTCTCTCCAGGACACCGGAGCCGTTAACGGGAGAGTTACGCGAGGTAACGGATGCTCTTAGATAACTAAACTTAACCAATCAGCAACACTCCAAACACACATGCATTCATTGATTTCTTTATTTTATATAAAACACAAACACGTTAAAACAATATATAATAAATAGTGAGCAGGTAATGCAAAATACACTTTCTCATAATTTCTTTTTACCCAATTTAGCTAATCATAGATATGTTTGTGTAGTTCGATTCCTGAAATGTTAATAAAAGACAAAAAAGACTTTGTCCGGCGTTTTTTATTTATTCAGCATTATTTAGCAAAGTTATGATACAGAAAAAGTCACTGAACAAAGTTTACTAATGGTTTTTAACAACAGTGCATTGTTCATGTACTTCTATAAAAGTAATTTCAAGTTTATTGACCATATAAAAATACATTCTGTACCAAACTCTGAGGTCATTATATGTAAACACACTTCAAGCATTAAACATTTTCATAAAATAAAAGGCATGTTTTGCAGTAGTATGACACTTAATTGTTAAAAAACAAAACACAGGAGCTTGTTACATAATGCAGCATTTATCCCATCACTTCTTGGTTTTGTGATGCCAAAGTGTTTGCAAAAATAAAAGTATAATATAAAAGCATGCAGTAAGATGCAAAACTGCTGTTGTACAAAAAGCTTCATAAAAGCAGAAACATGAGGCCAAAATAACTTCATCCAATAAGTCATTTTTCCCCACCTGACTCGCCTCTGATGTCAGGTAAGCAAGTGTATGTGTGTGTTCTGTGTCTTAATGAGTCACGTCAGAGCCGAGTAGAGCGGTTTAATCTGATGACCTTTGACCTGCAACTAAAATGCATCAGCGCCTCCTCTGCTGACTAAAAATACAGAGAGTAAAATTATACATAATTTAAACTATTCGTTTGTAAACGCTAATTTGTTGACAGTTAAAGTAAACACTGTAGACAGGAAAAAAATGAACATAAAGGATGAAGACTTCAAATACTGGCAGATTTTGGAGTGGCATACTGTCATATTGCATAGAAAAAAACAATAAACCTATTCAATTTCACTTGCCGAATGAAACGTTTAACAGATGAGTGTATTTGCACGAGGGTTTGAAACTTTTGTGAATATCAAACACACACACACACACACACACACACACACACATATCGAACCAGCACATAAGTCTCGATTTCATTAAATGAGGCATTCAAAACATTTCAGAATGTGTCCATATGCTTTTTACCTCTCAAGAGTTTTATGCATATTTGACCATAGGTTTCTTTACATTTGTGGGTTGTTCTGAGCGAAAAAACTTAATTTCAACTATTAAAAATGCATATTGAAAATTCAATATTCTTCATTTGTGATCATATTTCGCATTTGAAATGTCTATTGATGCATGCAAAAAATGTCTGAAGTCATTAAAAATAACTGGACAGTTTATAAATGCATATTGTGCAATATTCTAGTATTCCACTCCAAACGTAGCTTTAATGGTAATGCTGCCTTCAAGTCAAATCAATCAGACCATAATTGTAAAACATGAACACCACCTAAAAATTAAGGAATCAAGGTGCATGCAATTTCATTTTTCGATTACAATAATAATTTTAACTGTTAACAGCACAGATTAATTTGTGCGCATTGTGTACTGTTAAATAACTACAATATCGTTGTTTTGAGGCAAGAGGCTTGTGCAGCAATACTACATTTCTCAGGTACATGCTACATTTGCAACACATTCATTCAGTTGCATTAGTGGTAATATCTTGCTGACTTTTTGAGTGAAAAAAAAAATAGTTTTATAACTTCTGAAGTTTTAGGTAACAGCTTGAAGGCAGCATTATACTCTTATTTGAGCGTGATTATCATTTAGTCGGTCTTATGTGTATCGTTGGTCTGATCGCTGTCCTCTAGTGGAGCGGAGAAGAGCTGCAGCTTGCTGCGGAGCTGCCGGCGCAGGTAAGTGCAGTCCTGGGTGTCCAGCGAGTGAGCGAGGATCAGGTAAACGGACAGGTACGCAGCCAGCAGGAGCCGGTCCAGCGGGAACGTGGGGAGAAGCCAGAGCACCGTGAGCAGCTCCACACAGATGGGATGCCTGAGGTGAGAGTAGAGCCGCTGAGCACGCTCAGACTTCAGCAGCAGAGGGTCGCCCAGACCCAGACACTCATAATACACCTGACAAACACAGAGGACAGAGCATTTCAAACCTGCAAACTGGTGAAAACGATGAGTGATGCAATAAGTTTAATAGCAATGTTTTGAACATATTGAAATGAAATGTGATACAGTAAAAATATGGCTTTTGTTGTTCTAAACGCATATTGTAGATGCAAACGTACCTGTTTGATGCCCAGTAGTTCGGGATAGTCGAAGATGAGCAGGATGCTGCAGATTATTGCCCAGCACAGGAAGTGGAGGATAAAACAGATGAGAGGGAACCAGATATCCCAGGGTGCACTGCGCACTGACCACAGGCAGGGGGCGCTGGTGACTGGCTGCCAGTAGTGTATCAATATCTACACCCAGAGCAGGATTACAGTCAGAGCAGAATTTATCAATGCTATGGTTTGTGCTATTAAATTACTTGGCAAGTTATTAAATTAAAAGTTTTACAGGGTTGGTTTGATAGAAAATTGGTTTTTAAGAGTGCCAGAAAAACTAGAAAATCACACATATTTATTATAAACGTAGAAACGTGTGTGTTACATAGCATTCATTTAAATAAATCATACATTTAAGTAAAATGAAAATAATGGACTAAACTGATAAATAACATTTTATTTGCATATTAAATTTGATTACATTAAAAAACTAAAGTAAAATAAATTTTAATATTAATTTAATTTAATTAAACATTTTTATTTAGTAAAAAATTATGTTACATAATAGAAACTAAAAATAAGGAAGTCTTTATATTTATAATTATAAATATTATATTATTATTATTATTATAATCTAACCATGGCATCTGAAAGAATGATACAAAATCTCACATATAAAAAAAAAGCCTCCCATTTATTTCTATTATTATAACTCTTCACCATTTGCAGAATTAAGCATGCAGTCAGGCGACAACAACGCAGCGTACTAACGTCAGAAATGTTTATTGTTGCATGCTGTCACATACTACTTTCAACAAAATCAGGTAGTCTGCAATATGTAGATATACCTGCAGTGCTGCTGCGGTGGTGAAACAGTACACGGTCCTGCTTAAAACCCCAAACACATTTTGACAGACTTGCTTAACCGGAGTCCAGGCCAGCAGACTGTGCTGGAGACTGAAGAGGACCAGAAGGAAAACATCCACTGCTGCAGCCTTCAGAACCACCCCGTCCCGCAGAGCCACAGACCAGGGCACAGAGTCTGAGAAAATACACAGAGAAAACACGATAAAAACTTTCCGCCCAACGTGGGGCTCGAACCCACGACCCTGAGATTAAGAGTCTCATGCTCTACCGACTGAGCTAGCCGGGCTGCACGCGCACTACGCACACATTCCGTGATGACGTATGTGCGTGCGTGTATTCCCCGAACTACGTTTACGTTTAAGCAACATGCATACATGCAATTTGACTTGTTTAAATGCATGATAATATAAAACAAATCCATAAGTAAAACAACGTTCAAAAATATATATATTTTTTTTTATATATTTATTCTACCAAGGAACTAACTTAGAATAGCCTTACAACTTATGACAAAGCAAATATAAGTCAATTCAAAGTTCTAAAACAGTTCATTAGTATGTTTACATGCACATGGGTTTAGAAACAGCATAGTAATATTCATGCATAGCATCTTTGTTATTAAACTTTCACAGTTTCTGTGTTGTTTGAGGCGCTCTGTTAACGTGACGTTACCTCGACACAGAGGCGCGGCTCCGCTCAGGTTATGATAGATGGCACGAAACGACACGAAGCGAACAAAATCTGCACCGGTCACAAACACGAACGCGAAGGTAATTAAAGCTGAAACACAGAGAAAACAGTCGCGAATAGTCACGGACGCCATGATAATATTTATATTTCCAACGGACGGCTCGGAACTTCCGGGAGGAGCGGCTGCAGTAACGCGCAAAAACCAGCAGAGGGCGGAAACGCTCATCATTTTCAAATGTGTGCCATCCCCGCTTTTCTTCCTGGTCTCTTCTTCTTTTTGTCCTAGCAGGCAGAATTCAATTCTTACATTTATTTCTAACCCTATTTTTCCCTATCCCCTAACGTCTATTTTTGTTTCGTTAGATAGTTTTGGGCAGGGAACATACTAAAGTGTTACGTGGGAAATGTAAAAAAAAAAATGTTATAAAGTATAAATAGGTCAAGCAACAGGATCATGAGTTCATGCCGGTTTTTGGGGAAAGGGCTAAAAAGCGCGTAGGACATAATCGGGGGTTTCCAAAACATGAATTTTTTTTAGAAAATTTGGAAAGTAATGTAGCAGAAACAAATCAGACTAATGGAAGATTTGGAAGTACTAATGAAAGTTCAGCTTCATCGTTTTAAGAATAATGGGCTCGGTTCACAAGCCTTTCACATTTACTAAGGGGAAACTTCATACGAAGCTTACCTAGATAGGTATAATTAATGATTTTCAGATTAATTGGATGGTGGTATATTATAAAGACATGAAAAAAACATGCTCCTTATTATTGCGCACCTCTGAGTGGAATTGTGCCAAATTCTGACTTGAAATCAACAAGAAGTCTAACCCCAACCCTAATCCCACACCTAACCTACCAATACTAGGGGAGACATTATCTATCAAAATTAGGCACCACACCGGCCCTTAATAATCTCAAACCAGTCGTCGCCTCCTCCGCAGAGTTGTAGATAACCGTGCCTTCAGAGCAGAACACCCTTAACCTGGCCAGGAATTTGATGTCGCGTTTACTCAGCATCCTAGCTTCTCGATATTTGCTCCATTTCAGATCCAGAGTCGATTTAAGTAAATCCTCCAGGAAAGAAATCATGTCCGAAGAGTTTTTCCTGATGTTTGACCATCTGGCTTGACCCTGTTGGTCATTTAGCCTGGCTTCAAATTGTTCAGTCAGCCGTAGCGCCGTACCGTAGCGCTTCTGTGTTTTGGATTCAAGTCCCAGCTTCATCTAGTCTTTTCACGAATTCGCACTTCTTCTTTAAGTTAAATAAGCAAATTTGGCGTGCTGTCCGGGGAGCGAGCCGGGAGCTCGGCGGACCCCGAGCCCCGCTGAAA
>JAUYWG010000056.1:20065219-20080094 GCA_034779775.1 Enteromius afrohamiltoni
CCCTTCAGCCCAGTCCAGGATGAACTTCTGCACAGAGACTGTTTTTCCAATGCCAGCGACTCCCTTTGTCAGCACAGCTCTGATGGCTTTGTCTTGTCCAGGTAAAGGTGTAAAGATGTCACAGCATCTGATCGATGTGTCCTCTGTAGCTGCTCTGCTGAATTGTGTCTCAATCTGTCTCACCTCATGTTCATTACAGATCTCTCCTCTCTCACTCTCTGTGATGTAGAGCTCTGTGTAGATCTCATTCAGGAGTGTTGGGTTTCCCTGCTTTGCTGTTCCTTCACACAGACGCTCAAACTTCTTCATCAGATTGGATCTAAATGTGTTGAGGACTTCATGACTGTAGAATTGAAATACCACATTTTTACAGAAGTTAATAAAAACAATGTTTGTTTGTTTTTTGTGTTCTGTATCATTATCAAATCATATATTTTACAGGAATGTTATACCTGGGATACGTCGGTGTATCTCCACTTTTTAAATGTGGTGGAGGACTTCTCACAGACACACAGCTGGGCTCTGGTTCTGATCTCTTCTTACTAAAATAATAATAATTATAATAATCATGAAAACGATCAAAGACTACAGCAAAGGCTTTAAATTACTTTATTAGAAAAACATTGATCTTTACAAAAATTTTAAACAGCACTTTATGATTTTTTATATATTTTGTTTGGTACTAAAATTTTAAGTTTAAAGAAATGCTTTCACAGATGTGTCTCTGTTTGAGCACCACCATAAATAATATAAAACTATTCTGGTACCCAAATATTTTTATTTTTTGTTATATTTTCATAGAAATATTATACCCAAGATCAGTCTGTGTATCTCCACTCTTAAGATCTATTAGCCGAACCAAAGACTTGTCACTCCTCAGAGACACACAGCTGGGCTCTGGTTCTGATCTCTTATAATGAAATAAACTACAGAAAAAGTGATTATTTAAAATAACATTTAAATACTGCACAGCAGTTGAATGTTATAAGTCTTGCAATGCTAAATATCTTATGGTCTTATTCACATTAGAAACACAGTGTTTATAAAGGCTCATATTTTATGTATTTGAGGTCTGAAACAGGTGGGACCCGAGAGAGATCAGCCTACACTTGATCCTTGTTAGGTGACACCTAACAAGTTAGGTATAAATGATTTCTAAGGAATGTTTTTGATTTATGATTGTTGATAAACTTAATTTGTTAACATTTAATCATATTATATTGTTGCATGCATGGATCATTTTTACACTGTTAATATGCACATACTTGTTAACCATAAACATGGCTCACAGAAGATAGCTGTTGTAATTAGGTTTAAAGAAGCCCAGAAACTCTGTATATCTACTGTATATTATCTGTATTATTATTATTATTATGAGTGTTATTGATAAGAAAAACAATGACTAAACCGTAACTGTAGAAAGTGTAATGCTTTATGACGACAGTAATTTTTCTGTAAGGTCCTAGAATCAAGTCCATCTTGAATCATTTAAAGGCTTGGTGTTTATTGAAGGTATACCTGCATCCTGGAGAAGAATCTTCATCTCTGGATGTTTGTGTGTTATCCATGATGAAACAGACTCTGATCTCCAGCACTGACTCTGGATGGAAATGATAAACACAATATTTAGCTGAACGGATCCTGACAGTCTGAGAAACTAAAGTGTCACGACTCAAGATCAGAAGTCACCTGTGAAGTGTCTTAAGATGTGTTACCTTGATCAGATTTTAATTACATTTCGACAGCATACTCAGCTTTCTCTAGAAGTAATTCCAGATGAAGTAATGGTTCATGTTTAATATTCTGATAATATGTACGATTCTAACAAAATGGCGACACATCAACATCAACATTTACTTTCACTTTTTATCTGAGACGCGGAGGCTATAAAATATCGAAGAAACATCTAAATGACCTCGTTCACTTAAATTAAAATAATGTTAATTATGTTATGTTTGCACAAACGCTAAAATAAACCACAGACACCCTGAAAGGAACAAGTCCTTCATATGAACGCGGAAGTCAGGCGATCTGAACACTCACCTTAACCAGCATTCAGAGTCACACAAATCCTCCTACTTTCCTGTTAGATACAGGTCCATTCATTATAAATGTTTCCCATTAAAAACGTTACTATTCTGTTTTGTAAATGACAGATTCCTACCTGGCGAAACACCTTCTTCTTCTTCGTGTTTATTGGCGGCTCGCTTCTTAAATGGCGAAACACCTGAACATTTTCTTTCGCTTTCTATTTGTGACGCCAGCGATAAACACGTGACGTGTAACAGGTGTGTTCGACCTAAACTCCAACATGTGATTGGTCGATGGAGGGCGCTAAAGCTCCGTATCTCATTTTACACTAACCTACTTCCTACACTATTTTTCTTATTGATGACTAGGAATAAAGTAAAGCGACCTCAACCAATTGATACCTTTGTCATCTCCAAAGTTAATTTATTTAAAATAATGTTAATGCTACATGAATGTATTTCTTTACTCTTGATCAAACCCTATAATGTTGCGGTCAATGGGCGAGACTCGAGGCCCATGACCTAAAGCAGGGGTAGGCAAATTCAGTCCTGGAGGGCCGGTGTCCTGCAGAGTTTAGCTTCAACCCTAATCAAACACACCTGAAGAAGCTAATCAATGTCTTCAAGATCACTAGAAAGTTACAGCAGGTGTATTTGATAAAGGTTGGCTCTAAACTCTGCAGGACACCGGCCCTCCAGGACTGAATTTGCCTACCCCTGACCTAAAGTATCCAGATAGAAATGTGTTGCGCATTATCATGGGACATCGCTCAACAACTCTTCCCAGCAATACTGCTCAAAAAATGACATTGTGTCTCATCAGGGACCTTCAGGGTTCAAGTAAGGACAAACAAACAAATAAATAGTAAAATGTATGCCTTAAGACAGCTTTTGTGTCATCTGCATCAACTCTTCTGTGTTGTGGCTTTTTGTATTTGGCCATACCAGTTTTCAAGATTCACCTTTGCTACATTGATGTAATCACAATACTGCTGTTATTTCAACAAATGATTTTTTGAATGCTGCAAATTATTGCATTAATTTGAAGAATTCCTTATTATTCCCAAACAAAGCTTCTCACTTCTTCTCTTCCTTCAATGTGATTCACGAAATGTCTTTGAACCCCCACTACAGCCTCCTTAAAACAGATCTTTATTTATTTAGCTCATCTTCTTGTGTTCTGTTGTATTTAGTTTGAACATCACATTAATATTATTAGTCTTACTTAGCCTTATTCAGATTTCTGTATTATAATTATAAAAAAACAAATCAATGACAAATGTAAGAATGTAACGCAATACTTTGCTGTAACTCTACAAGTCTCATGACACTTCAGAACTTTATTTGAACAACATTTGCTGCATCAGAAGTTCAGATGACTGACTGTATCGGAGCAGTGCTGTGTGTTTGTATGTGTTTGTTTAAATGGCTCTTTTGACTGAAACTCCTCGCACACAGCGGGCAGCTGAAGGGTTTTTCTCCGGTGTGAATTCTTCTGTGTATCTTCAAATGACTAGCAGCAGTAAAGCTCTTCCCACACTCAAAACACATGTGATCTCGCACAGCATTGTGTAGCTTTTGGTGCTCTTTCAAAACACTCGCTCGTGAGAAACTCTTTTCACAGAAAGAGCACTTCTGGAGCCTCTCGTCCGTGTGCACCAACAGGTGGCGTTTCAGAAGTGATGAGGACGTGAAGTTTTTACCACACTGATCACAGCTATATGGTTTTTCTCCAGAGTGAAGGTTCAGGTGATAACGGAGACCTGACGATTGTATGAAGCTCTTCCCACACTGATGGCACGTGTGCGGCTTCTCTCCAGTGTGAATCCTCATGTGTTTGTTAAGGTGGATTTTCTCTCTGAAACTATAACCGCACTGAGAGCAGGTGAACGGTCTTTCTGTAGCGTGAGTTTTCTGATGCTTTCGCAGATATTCAGATGTAATGAAGGTCTTTCCACAATCAACACAAGCATGATTTCTCTCAGAAGAATGGATCTTCTGGTGCTTCTTGCAGTTGGCCA
This sequence comes from Enteromius afrohamiltoni, assembly GCA_034779775.1. NCBI lineage: Eukaryota > Metazoa > Chordata > Actinopteri > Cypriniformes > Cyprinidae > Enteromius > Enteromius afrohamiltoni. The sequence goes on from JAUYWG010000056.1 coordinate 20,069,271, forward strand.
GCCGTGAAAAACTCTTTCCACACACGGAGCACAAGTACGGCCTCTCAACTGCGTGAACTGTCAGGTGTTTGCTGAGGTACGATGAGGATCTAAACTTCTTCCCGCACTGATCACAGCTGAGTGTTTCTTCATGACTGCGCAGATGACGACTCAGATTGATCTTTTGTGAGAAACTCTTTCCACAGTGATGACATGCGTGAGGTTTCTCTCCAGTGTGTATTCTCAGGTGTCTGTTCAGGTGGCCTTTTAGTCTGAAACTCTTTCCACACTGAGAGCATTTGTGCTTCTCACCGTTATGAACTAGCTGGTGCTTTTTAAAGCTTCCTTTTAGTCTGAAACTCTTTCCACACTCGGGGCAAGTGAAAGACTTGTTGGTCTTTGAAGTTCTTCTGTTTTGAGATAAAGTCTTTTTTGTGATCATGGTTCTTGATTTAATTCAGTCGTCCTTTTGGTCTAAAAAAAAAACCTTAAGTAGTTAGGTTCAAATTTTCAAGAGTCAAGGATTTGTTTGTGAGAATCAAGGAGAAGATCTTAGTTCTGCTATTTTCTGGTTAATACAAAGTTACATTTCCATCAGTTATCAACACTAAAATATTTTCAAGTACACTAACTCCTTGCTATCATGTATTTCATGTATCTCGCAGCATGTCCTCACTCTCCTTTTTTAATCTTTACACAGTATTTCACACACTATTCATTTATCACACCTGGAGTTCGACGATCAAATATTCCCAGTATTTCTTGGTGAACTGATGTTGTTGGAGTCTGTGGCTTCACTGTGAACTGATGTGAGGAAAACATCCGCATCAGATCTGTCAAATAAAACAATAAAAATGCATTATTTTTTGTAAGGTTGTATATTAGTAGCATTTATAAGCATTGTGGTTTGTGCATATGTGGTGATCTTAACATTGTTTTAGTTAATCCACATGGAAATAAGAGAATTACAAATGCTGTTGATACACTGTACAGTAATGGTTTGATTCCAATGATAACTAAACCTAATCGATTGACAAAAGATTCAGCAACATTAATAGACAATATATATATATACTAATGAAATCAATGGAAAAAGACTAGGAGGGTTGCTAATCAATGATATCACAGATCATCTTCCCGTTTTTGTGATTTTTTTTTTTTATGATTTATTGAGAAATATATTTTTTTTTAAAAAGGACTAATAATAATAAAATAATTTGCAATAGAACACAAGAGGCAATAGATGCTCTTAACGAGAACTTAAAAAAAATGCATATAGCAACCCCAATAAGCGTATTAAGTTTTTTGAATACATTAAATGAGCAAATAAAAACACATTGTTCATCTAAGAGGATTGTAATAAAGCAAAAGAATGTATATAATCCATGGATTTCTAAAGGAATAGAGAAGGCATGTAAAAAGAAAAACGAAATGAAATTTCTAGCAACCAGATCAAAACAAACAGAAATTGAGAATAAGACTTACAAAAATAAATGACAAAATATAATAAGATTTAAAAAGAAGGACTATTACAATAGGTTATTGAATATGCATAAAAACAATGTAAAAGCAACATGGAAGGTACTCAACGACATACTTTAAAATAATACTGGTAGTATTGATTATCCAAATAATTGTGTAAATGATAATCAAATTATAAATAAAGGGGATGATATTGTCAATGAATTTATTCATTCATTTATTCAAGTATTTTGTAAATGTTGGATGTAAATTAGCAGAAAAATTGTAATGTAATGAGTATACAAATGTTTATTGAGGATGTAGATGAAAAAGAAATACTTCTAATAGTTAATAACTTTAAGAATAAAAATTCCACTGACTGTGATGATCGAGATATGTCATTATTAAAAAAATATATATAATTGCGAATATAGTAAAACCTTTTGCTTACATTTGTAACCAATCCTTTTAAACTGGTGTTTTTCCTAGTAAAATGAAAACGGCAAAAGTTATTCCCGTTTTCAAAGGAGGAGATCCTTTTCAAATTATAGACCAATAGTTCTTCTGACACAGTTTTCAAAAATTAAGGAAATTATTTGTTTGGAGGCTTGACAAATTTACAGAAAAATATAGTTTATTAAGCCTACGCCTTTTTTTGAGTTTAACTGAAATAAACTTGATGATGATGACGATGATTTAAAAGCATTAAGTTTAATAAACAAATAAATGTATTATTATGCGTTCCAAAAAGTTTCATATTTACATGATGTAAACGGGTGTTAGTCCACAGTTTTAAAATGCATATATAAATATTTCTATAAAGATAAACATTCAAAATAATAATAAAAAAGCACAAACTTAAACAATTAAATCTGCAGCAAAACACATTTATCCTATTCCACATTTATGTTTTCTTTAAATGTAAAGGACTCTTCAAAAAAACTATTTTTTATTATAAAATAATATTGGATAAATCAAAGTGCACATTTTACTTTTACAAAGACTGCGTTCAATAAAAGAGTTATGATAAACCTTTGAAAAATGGAAAAATGCGCGTGACTTTAATTAATATTTACAGAATCCAGCTGTATTCTATAATATATAGTACTGTAAGTATGTAGGCTCTATCTCTGGGCGAAGACAACAGAACTAGCGGCTGTGATACTGAGACATTCACCAGACGAACACAACATTTACCTGCGTTTGGTGTTTAGTTTTTTAGAGATAGACGACATGTGTCTCCATGCGACATGCATCGACGATTCAGCCACAATATGCAAACGATTTCAGCTTATATCAGCGACTATCTTCGCCTGACATCTTCATCCAGCCAAACTCTCAGCACTGCACTCGCCTCGAGATGTGTTTGGGGCGTGGCTGTGTTATAACACCGCCCACAACGCTATCATTGGCTCAGTCCTCTTCAAAATTAGTAGTGTTGGTCAGTTCGTGGATTAATGTGCAACACTAGTTATATCGTTCAAAGGGTTGTAAAAACAATAATATTGTATAGTTAACTTGAATATATCATCATAAAAGCAACTATATAATACAAATCTTTTACAATCTCTAATACAATACAGACTTCAGTGTTTTAGATGTTTAAGAGGCTATTGTGTCAACCTTGAAAATACACAAATGCTTGCTTTCCTCGCAAATCTACTGTCTTTTATTTTTCAGGGGTACGTTTCTTAGGGTGCTGAGGAGTAGTGCATCTTTAAGGACTGTATTACAAGTTACAAATCACTTTAATTCAGTTAAAGTGAATATCAATTTGGATTTAGGACTAAGAGGTTGACTTTAATGGCAGTAATGAAAAAGGTTGAAGATATCTCAACTGCAGTAGAAAACAAAGAATATACAGTGGGAGTATTTTTAGATCTAAAGAAAGCATTTAATACAATTGATTATAATTTATATTCACTTAGTTTTAAGCTATTTCTGTGAAACCAGACGTTTATTGAAGTCATATCGGAATTGGTGATTTGTAACTTGTGATAGGGTGAGCTTGATTTCACCAAGTACAAGATGCTCCTGGATCAACATCCTTGTTCATTCTTGAACAACATTCCAATCAGAATTCAGGGATACGTTTTCTGTTTTAGGCTTATGATCAGGGTTAGGTTCTACACCCTTGTTAATCAGCTATAGTTTCCCACAAATTTTAAGCACACATTTTTGGGTAGGGGTAAGGACTGGAATAAGTTTATATTTTTGGACAGTAATGCTGATCCAGGATCATGTCATACTTGGCAAAATCTCAGAGACCTAAGAGGCATACCCCTGAAAAATAAAAGATAATTGATTTGTGAGGAAAGCAAGTATGTGTGTAGTTTAACCTCAGAAAGGAGGGTGAACCAAAACAGCACCAAGAAAGAAAGACAAACACTAATCCCACAAGGCTTGGGCAACAACAACAACAGTTTAAACTACAGAGACAAAGCAGAGCTGAATCTTTATTCTCCAGTGACTCAAATATTAGGCCTATTACTGAACTTCGATCACTTTAAAAGCTATAAAGTTGCTGAATGTATGTTTTTGACTCTTCTAAAAAAACATATAATATGTTTGTAGATATTTAGGAAATTAAAAGTTTTGTTTGCACAGCTGTTTCTCTGAAAATGAATGCTACAGTGACTAATTCTACTCTGAAATGTGTTTCTGGGCTGGGATTGCAGTACCCATTTAAACCGCTAGCTGGCAATATTACACACTGCACCTTTAATCTACGTCTACTTTCAAGAGTTGAACACACAGTGTATTTCTGTAATGCAACGCAAAAGCAGAACCCAGAACGCCACCTAGAGGCGAAACGATCCTGTTTAGGAAACAGCTGCTAAACTGGGGTAAGTGACATGACATTGATTGCAATGGACAATACTAATAATAAATTTAATAATATATTTTATTTATAAGGCACTTTACATTTTTAAGGAAAATCTCAAGGTGTTACAAAAGAGTCATGATGAGATAAAGATAAAATCAACTAGGATGGATCAGTTACAAAATAGGTAAATACTAAAATGTTACACAGAAATGTTCAGGCTCTTGACTTTCTCAAAGTTTAAATGCTTTTCAAGCTTTCTCTTGCAAAACTGGTCACCTTACACTAAAATTACACTTAAAGGTAATATCTCTTTTACACAATGTCTAAGTTAATTAAAATGTGTTTTATGCCTGTCTTAAGCTTTTAGTGTATATTGAGTGATACTGAGCGTTACTGAGTCTACTGTACATTGTAACCAATATAGGAAATTCAAATCAACCTCAAATTATACAGTACATTCAGGCCCTTTGATGCCAAATTTACACTGCAAAGACTTACGCAGACTGTTTACTGCTGCTCAGAGCTGCCTTAATGCTACCTCTACACACAGATACAGCTTTGGTTTTATGCTTCGTTACGCTGAATTTTGAGTTGGAACAGAGCAGCCTTGGCTGTATACAGATGCCTTAACAAATCATTGTGGCAATATGATGACCACAGTAATTCTAAAGAATCGACACACAAAAGATACAAACAAAACAATAATGTGATTTCAGTCTGATCACTGTGTCTCTGCGACTTGAGTTTCTGTAGGAGATCCTTATTCCCCATCAGCTGATCCTGAGGAGACTGAGCTGACGTCTAAACACTGAGAGTTCTGCAATAAAACAGTCACATATGACACATTACTGCTGTCACATCACATCAGCAGATCTGTTTAAGAAACAACACAGCCAAAGATATTATATTCACATTCAGACAGAGATATGGATGACAATCAGATCAAAGGTTTAAAAACAGTAATAACAGTGTTTAGTACCTACCAAATATTGCGCAAAGATATAATTTTGGTAAGTATTAACCACTGCTGGGTTAACCCAACAAGACTGTTTTGGAGATGTTCATAGCCATCACCATTTGGCCCTTGTCAAAGTCACTTAAATCTTATCGCTTTCCCATTTGTCCCGATAATAAAAAACATAATTAAAGACGTTTACTGTTTACAAAATAATCACTGATATTCACTTCACCCCTCAGTGCTTCTAATGTGGTCTCTGATCAGTGTCAGTCCTGTTCCTAAATTTGGGTCGATCTAAAAGCTTTAAATAAATATAAACTCACAAAAGAGAAGAACTTTCAGTTGATAATGTGGATCATTCTTCAGATCAGTGAGCAGCTTCACACCAGAACCAGTTAGTTTATTCCCAGACAGACCCAGTTGTCTCAGGTGTGAAGGGTTTGATTTCAGAGCTGAAGCCAGAGCAGCACAACCTTCATTTGTGATGCCACAATCACACAACCTGCAGAGAACAATAACACAGTGTGAATTGTAGCTGAAGTGTCTGTAGTTTGTTATTAACTCTGGTCTCACAGCAGGAGAGGAGATATAATGACCAGCAGATTTCTGCAAGCTGATACTCAGTGGTGTTGTTTGAAACTGTCACATGCTTCACACACACAACGCTGCGTGTGAGATATTGTTTCAGTGACGTAAAGACAGATCTGTCTGGAGAAACAGTCACTTGCAGCTCTAATAAATACCTACAGGAGGACATTTGCTTCACAGAGCCCACCTTCCCTGTAACATATCCTTTATTACCTCCTGTTTTCAGATGCATGTTTCTTAAGCAGCTTTTAAACTGAATAAAAATGTGATGAACTCAATAGAAATACAGTTTCAATGTATAATGCAAGAACTATTGTCTACACATGCACTGAGATCATGAGCTTTGTTTATTATATATAAGCAATCATTTACCTCCAGCTTTATTGTATTTGGTGTTTGTTTTTCACTTTGATTAACTATTATTACAATACTTTGCTCACAATACAGTATATGAGGACTGCCGAACTCTAAACCAAATCTACACAAGTGCAGCCCTTAATCTCTGAAGCTTTTCAAGAGTTTGCGCTTCCTCATAATCAAGAAGGAAAAAGTTTAGCATATGAGCCGGTAGGACGGTGGATACCCTAGAAGCTTGAACCCTAGATAGGGCTAGAGCTCGGCATCCAGCTCAGTCCTTGCATGCCCCCCCCCGAGGAAGGCGCGAGAGCAGCTAAATGGCAGAGAAAGGATACGCAAAAGGAGAGGTGCGGATGGGAAGAGAAGGGGGCTATTTATAGTGGGTAGCAGGGGATTTGATTGGGAAAAGAGTTTGTCATTGTCTGCAGGTCACATTTAGGCTCTGGATCTCTATTTTACACAACAATGTTATCTGAATAGCCTACTTATGTTAAATCTCCTGTTTCAGATCTAAGAATTTGTTCAGATAACTGGTTCACAATAGCAGCAGAGGCTTCCTGTAAAGACCAACAGAGTAGTTTTGTTTTATTTTGATTATAGTTATGGGATAGGTATTATTAAAATTAGTGCGTCAACGAAGAAGAGGAAAGAAAGTTTCAAAGGGTCACGGAGTTAAACTTCAATTAAGCTTCGGTCAATTGGGGAACAAGGTTTGTAAAGTTAATGAGATATATTTTGAGCAACTTAATGTTATTGTAGTTCATAATTTTTGTTAATGCAGACGGATTGAAACTAATGTAATGAGCTATGTAACGGCTGGAAATTGACGGTAGTTTTGTTTATCTGTTTATGCTCAGCTCTTACGTTGCTTGATGAGCACGGATGGCAATAAAAGTAATTCAACCACCAGTTCTGGCCTTCTCATATATTGACTGGATGCTACACTTCCTGTACAATGTATTTCACAGTTTCACCTCCTAAATTCATGCCATGCTTTATGACATCTATGAGAACACAATGAGCTAATTTCAGAACGAGTAGAGTAGTAAGTAAATTATATTTTAAAGGAGAAGAGTAAGTTGAGAAGTATTAATTACCAGAAGCTCCAGTAAATGTTTGTTTGGTCAAAAACAGGAGCAGAATATTATGTGATGAACAAGATTCAAATGAACATCATCTTTGATCATCAGTGTCATTTGATCTGAGCTGTAGTATTTAGCAAACATTTATTTTACAAGCTGGTTTTATGAGATCTTACCACAGTATCTCTAGTTTACAGTCCCTGAGTACAGAAGAGAGGAAATTCACTGAATCTCCTAGTTCATTCTCAGACAGATCCAGATGTCTCAGGTGTTCAGGGTTTGATCTCAGAGCTGATGTCAGAGCAGCACAACCTTCATCTGTGAGACCACAGTTTCTTAACCTGCAGAGAACAATGACACACTCTTCACTATTAACAGTGAATCCATTATTATAGACAACAAGACAAAATTTTTTTAAAGTATCACAACAAATTTGTATACCTCTACAAATGGTTCAGAATACAGCAGCACAAGTGTTTTCAAAAAGCCCAAAGGACCCCATATTGCACTGGGCCACCGGTTGAAGCTTGCATCAAGTTCAAGACATTTGTTCTTATCGAGAACTTCCAAAGGCTCAGCACCTGCCTACTTCTACTTACTATTATGAATCTAGATCCTCACATTCACCGTTCCGGGCTGGTAGAATGATCAACTACTGAAACTGAAAACTAATTTCTTTCAAAACTAGTTGACTTCTTTAAAAATAAATAAATAAATGAAAAATAACTTTCTCTTTATTTACTCTTTTCCCTTTGCAACATGTCTTTGTTAGAGCTCCTGCCTCCCATGCTGGAGACCTGGGTTCAAGACCTGCTCAGATCGAGAACAAGTTGTGGTGGATGCAGACCCAGGGGGGTGTTACATTGGTGCCGTGACCCGTATGGGATTGAGGTTTAGGGGGGTGAGTGTAACGGAGGCCAGTAAGTAGGTGCTGTGCAGGTAAATGTCACTCCCCTGACCTTAATAAGAGGCGCTCTTGCAACTGATGCTAGTGGCCTTTAACATTTCTGTTAGAGCGCCCGCCTCCCTTGCCAGAGACCTGGGCGACAATGAGTCATGGTGGAAGCGGACCCAAGAGGGTTTCACCTGCAGTATTATGTTACTGAGGAGCTGTTTTTATTTACAGCTCCACTCACAGCAGAAGAAAAAGCACACTTCAAATTGTTTCATGTCTCAAGAGTCATTCATGATCTTACCTCAGATTCTCAAGTTTACACTGGGGATCTTTCAGTAGTGTGGAGATGGATTTTACCATTTTATTTGATGACAGATTTAGTTCTTTCAGATGTTCAGAGTTTGATCTCAGAGCTGAAGTCAGAGCAGCACAACCTTCATCCGTGAGATCACATTTACTCAACCTGTAAAGAACGTCACACTCTTATCTCTCTGAGATCAGATCAGTTTAGCAGTGAATTCATTATCAAAGAAAAATGTGAATTTTAAAAGCAGAAATGTTGCAGAGCACAAACATCTAAAGTATAATTTCATGCAACTAAAATAAGTCTTGGGATGAGACTTCAGTCACTGCTGACTCCAAATTAGGAGATGGCGAGTGAGTTGTGAATAGCTACAGTATGTAAATATAAAAAGTTCTGGCAGTTTATGTACACAATCGTCAATGTGTTGTCTGTACAGAACAACACGTGTTTGCATTAAATTAACAGCCAAAACACAGGACAGCAACACTGCCAGTAACTACAGCAATTGATATGTCAACACAGCCTGGACACCTGTTGCATGTGGCACTATAGCCTGATCTGAGCCAGAAATTCCCTGACAAGGATTGTTTTAGTCAGTGAGAATATGTGTGTATTTTGAATAATGTTAGCCCACCCACATGTAACTCTGATTAACTGGAATCTTATTACATTTGGTTTTGAAAAGTGTCAATCCTGCTGTATTGTGTTACTCAGGAGCAAGTCGTGCCTTTTCATCATTTACAGCTCAATCAGCTGAAAACACAGTAGAACTGTAGTTGGAGGGAGTGAATGAACGATCTCTTCCACCTTCCATACCAAAAACTGAGGTGATTGACCAAGACAGCTAACCACCAATTGCTCCGGGTTTGTGTTTGTGGTGTGTGTACACGTGGATGGATTAAATGCAGAGCACAAACACAGAGTATGGGTTATACTTGGCGTACACATCACATCACGTCACTCACTTACTCTAGTTTTTCCAGTTTACAACAAGAATCTTCAAATACAGCACAGAGCGATCTCACGCCAACAGTTCCTAGCTTATTTCCACTCAGATCCAGTTCTCTCAGGTGTGAGGGGTTTGATCTCAGAGCTGAGGCCAGAGCAGCACAACCTTCTTCTGTGAGACCACAGTCTTTTAAACTGTAGAAAGATAACAAACATACTTGTTAAAACTAAAGCCAACAACTGCAATTAACATTCACTATCCATCTATAAAATAGCTATAAAGAAAAAGCTATGAAGATTTAAATAGTTGTCCTCAAATAGTTGCCATATTGCTCCACTATTCTAAATTTTATCAACAGTAATATATTGATTATTTACTTGGTCTCAGTTTCAGTTTAGTCTATTATGCCCATTGTTTAAAAATGATCCACATGGTGCACTTTTTGCTTTATTGGTCTTCAAAATCTCCCTCCCATTCACTGTCAGTACAAAGCTTGGAGGAGCCAGGACATTTTTATAAAATATAACTTTAATTGTATACTCCTTGGATAGTTTGTGGGTGAGTAAATTAGGGCATAATTTTCATTTTTGAATGAACTGTCCATTTAAATTACTACTTGATGTCAGAAAAAAATAAATACCTGGTAAACAACAAATATATATATATGCAACTTCTCTGATTTTAACGTTTAAATTTCTTACTCACTGAACGGATCTGGATTCTTTAACCACAGGCAGAAGCATCTGAAGAACCTTCATGTTGTCAGTTTTGTTTTTTTTAACAAATTCATCAAGATTAAACACATCCAGTTTCTTTTCCGATGTCAACAACACAAAGACTACAGCTGACCACTGAGATAAAGAGAGTTTTGAAATACTTATTCTTCCAGATTTCAGAAACTGTTGTACTTCTTTCACTAGTGAATGATCACCCAGTTCGTTCAGACAGTGAAACAGATTGAAGGACTTCTCTGGAGCGTCAATGGTCCTGATCTTCTTCTTAATGAACTCAACTTTTTGCTCATTGCTGTCAGAGCTGCTTTTTGTCTGTTTTATTAGGTCTTGTAGGAGAGTCTGATGAGATTTTACTGACAGACCCAGAAGAAACCGCAGGAAAAGATTCAGATGTCCATTTTTACTCTGTAGAGCTTCATTCACAGCTCTCTCATGTAGGACAGATAATGAAGAATTTAATGAACTTTGGCGAAAATAAGACCACGAATGTCTGGTGACTGGCTCAAACACATTTATACTGTGGTTTGTACAGGACAGATGCACATATAGAGCTGCTAGATGTTCCTGGATGCTCAGATGAACAAAGCAGAAGACTTTCCCCTGATACAAGCCCAACTCCTCTCTGAAGATCTGAGTACACAATCCTGAGTACACTGATGCTTCTGTCACATCAATGCCACACTCTCTCAG
>JAUYWG010000056.1:20080194-20094413 GCA_034779775.1 Enteromius afrohamiltoni
ACCTACTTCCTGTTTATATACCTGCGTGAGGTTACTTCCGGGTCCTCGTGACCTCACGTGATCTGGTGCGTGTGACAATGTTATCCATTGGAGCTTTCAAACTACATTCATGCTTGCACCTTTTTAAATGCCATGACACGTCGCGTGAGGCTGGACGTCAATTGCGTGCAGTCGAGATGTGAGAACTGATGACTTTTGATGTCACTGATGTCAAATCTGACCATTCACATTTATATGAACATGCTAAAATTGTCTTCATTTCTTTCCTGCTCTGCCAGAGCTCTCAGATCTTTTTTGTGCATTTCAACAGCACCTGATGACAGATTTTTTTCACTTTTGAGTGAACTATTCTTTAATATTTTTTTTTTAACTTTTAATACTTCTGACTAGGACGTGGTCTGATTGCAATGGTGCTATTATCTCTTACATGCTAATAACTCTGTGACTAAGCCTCAACACACTGTGGTTTGGGAGTAAACCAGGAAGATTTAACATCAGGAAGAATACTGTTGACCTGGTAAATACACACTGACTTGTGTAGTACACATTACCGCAAATTACTGTAAATGTCTATGATGTATAGTTCTAGCATGGTACACTGTCAGAAATAAAACGTACAAAAGTTCTTCAAAATGTACACTTCTGTACATTTGTTATATTCGGGTGAACTATTCCTTTAATCAAATGCAACATTAGGTACAGTTCTGACCCCTGCAGTAATCTAAGGTTAAGCGTTTTTCTCAAGGATCAGACTTCTGGGTTCAACCCTGCAATCTTTAACCACCCTGACTACAAAGAGGTCAGTGTTTTGGTAAGGAATACCAGGAGTAGAGCTCAGAAAGAGCAATGAAAATGACTCCTGGCGACCTGTTCGCTAAGGATTATGGGAATGCAGACACTAGCTTTTCAGAGCAACCTTGAACAGGGTGAGCTATAGAGGAGTGCTGCAGACCACATTACACCCCTGGGCTGAACTGTGTCAATGCACAGCTCTCAGTGGAGGGGAAATAGACAGAACAAGAGATAGAGATTCGGCGGGGGGGTCATGAGACACATGAGAGGGGGGGGAAATTGTAAAATAAAAGCAACAAAAATAGCCCAAAAAGTCATTTAGAAAAATTTAGTTATTCATGAAGTCAAGTGAAGTAAAGTGGCCAGGTATGGTGACCCATACTTTTTGCTCTGCATTTAACCCATCCAATGTGCTCACACACAGCGGTGAGAAGTGAGCAACCACACACACACACCCGGAATGCTTGAATAGCCGTGTCATATTAGTTACACAATTTCATGAAGGTAAAAAATGTCCAGGTTCTCTCTGTAGGAAAAAAAATGAAGATACAATTTATGTCAAATTAGCAAATCTGTCTTTATTCCACGCCATCTGCTGTCATTTTGTACTAAAATATTACATGACAGGTTATGTCATTTCCTTTTCCTGACCAGCTCACAGTGATCAAGTCCAATTTACAGAGGAGTCACAATATCACCATTTATCTCTCTGATTCCAGATCAGTTTAGGCTGATGATGTGGAGGTCCTTCCCTCAGAAGGATGAATCACTGCAGCATGAAGAACAGAATTTCCAGCCCATTTCCTCCCTTAGATTGTGCCGTTATGTTCAGCTCCATAATAGATTGTTGTGCATCATAAATCTCTCCCTTTCCTCTCCATCTGAGATCCATTGCACAGTATTGCTTATATATTGTACGGTAGCTCAAATTTACCCCAATATATAGCCAAGGTATATAATATCTCAGCATATTAGAGGTAGAATATGCATTGGTGGCTTCCTCTATAACAACATATCAAAATTAGCTTAATTTAAAATGAGATTATTTCATGTTATTATTTTTAATGTTATATTAATTGAATATAATAATAATAAAAAAATATGACCAGATTTTGGTTCAATATTATACAATAATTATAAGAATTAAGCAAATATATGCACATTTTAAATATTTACAAATAGGCATTAACATATATTTAATAAATACATTAAATATAAATTAGTTTTAACAATGAAACTGACATATTTAATATGTATTCACATTATTAAAATAAAAACTATAATATAATTTAAAATTAATTTTTCATGTTAAATTATTATTAAAAAAATCTATATTATCATTAGTACTACTAATGCTTAATTTTAGTTACAACTTGAGTCATGAGTTTAAAAATGGACATTTCAAAATAATTAAGGCTTTTCAGAACGTCCCAAGATAACCATGCAATCCTCCAAAACAAGGTGCGGAGATAGCCAAAGGTTTATGAAATGCTCTGAAATGATGTCCAAAGATAACCAAGGCTAAACAGGATGCTAGAATATGATGTCCAAAGATAACTGCGGCATTACAGAAAGCTCCAAAATAAAATCCAAAGATAACAGAGGCTTAACGGGGGTTACAACAGCCACAGAGAAATATTTTCTTGTCTCAGATACTGCTTTCATAACTTAATATTTGATTTTATTATGCTTGAATGTCAAATTGTTTTGCTACTTTCTACATCGCCTCTGGAATTCATGTAACTGTCAAGTTGGAAAGGCTCATTTCAGGCATTACTCAGATCTACACATCTGTTCGCGTTCATACCGCACAAGTTGGTTTGACAGGACACATATCAAACTGCAAAAGACATCAGATCATGTGAAGACATTACAAAAAGCCTTGGGCTGAGTCTGACACTGGCCTCTGACCTCTTTAAAGGGAATCTGAGGGTTGGCTCGCAGACAGATTGGCCCTGGAGGGAAGGGAGTCGTTTTTATGCTCTGCTGCAAGGCATCTCTCTCGCTCTCCATCTCATGCTCGCCTTCAGGCAGGAAACACAACAAAACTGATAGTATAGAAGAGACCGGGGAGTGTTTTGTTTCAACGTCTGTAACTCTGTGGGGGGTTTTAGTGACTCAGACTTTCGAATCATATTCTAATATTTATGAGAATTTCGTAAAGATGAGAGCAGGACACATTTTACCCCAAAAAGTAAAATAAGGAGAAAGTAAAGGAAAGGGAACTGAGGTAAATTGGGACACGTTTTGGTATTGCTGACTGTGGAAAGCATCCCAATTTTACTGAAGAAGATTTTGCATTGTGACAAGCTCATTTTATACCAATATTCCCTGTAATGGGTTTTTACTGTAATGCACAATACACTAAGCCACAATGGAGTTACTGTAGCATGTAAAACAGTTATCTTTCAGTCAGTCACTATGTCACAATGACGTTATGTCATTGACTGACGTCATAGGGTCCCGCCTGGGAAACCAATCTACTCTGACTTTTAGAGAAAATGCCAATAGGAATTGGCCAGTGGATTTTGCCAAAACTCTAGGTGTCGCGTCTCCATCAGGTTGTCATCAAGAACATCTCCGGGCAGCTTCACTGTGTGCGGTCCTGTTGGCAAAGGACGTGATCGAGCCAGTCCCTTCAGCCACGATGAATGAATGTGTCGGCTTGCAGCACCATTCCACTGGATCCGAGTGCTTTTGTCCATTTGTTCCAAAGGATTTCATCTGGCCCTCTGCTGCCCCTTAGTTCTGGCTGGCGGAGTAGCTTGAACTAAGTCCAATGGAGGTTTCCTTCCTCCCCCATTGGTCCACGTTTTTTTTCCCAACGTGTCCCCTTCCCTTCTATTTGTCTATTTGTATTCCGCTTGCTGACCCCCAGGGCATTGGGAAGGTATATATGTAGTGTATTCATTGCTTGAAAAGGCTGAATTTTACACAAAGAAAAAGAAACAGAGAAAACACCATCATGTACAGATAATTGCAAGTCCAAAATGTCTAAAGTTACAAATCAGCTTATGCTCATGAAATAATTCCATTTAAGGTCACAGAGACAGGCCACCATCCTGTGAAAAAATAGTCCATCTCTGTTTGGTTACATTTAGTCTTATAATAAATCAGATTCACAAGCACCCCACGACTGTTTTCTCCATCATGACTTTCTTCATCGATGATGAAAATAATAGTACAACATGCTGGGTTGATAATGTTCCAAACAGGCTAGCTCGGTTTAAATAAATCCAGAGTTGGTGAAATTAGCATTTTTGTCGATTTAGAGCCATCTGTGGTAGTTTGCGTATACGAATATTAGCAAAAACATCCCTACAAAACTCCCACATTCTGGACACAGTGACAAGACACAACATGACAATACTTAAAATTGAGCAGCATAACGCAGAGCTTCTCGTGAAGAACTGAATAGCAGGTATGAAATTGAGGGTGTGAACTCATTCTGAGATGCCGTAGTCGGCATTTGTCTCTGTGTGCAGCACACTGCATTCGCATGGAGCCAGTCTTGGCGTACACCATTATCCCGGACACCCTTCAGAGCTAAAGAGAGGCTCTCAAAAGAGCAGGGACTGCTGACGGCAAGACTTTCTACATGTTAGCGCAATTTCTCGACCACATGAACACCAGAGGTGATGAAATGAGAGTCAGTCAAACATAATGATGGAGATGTCAGACGCAGCGGCTCATCACTTTGCAAGACTCTACATGCGGGGAATAATAATGAGGCTTTGTTGTTGTTGGTAATTAGTGTGATATGGCTATCTCTCATTCAGAGGTGACAAAATCAGACTACATTTTACTTCGTCCCCAGTATTAATAGACATTTCTTTTGCTTCACAAGTTACACATAACAAATTTAATGATTTACAAGCCATTCCATCGGATAAATAAAATTCACAGTAAACATACACAAGTAAAGAAAATGTTGGTTTAATTTCATTCTGATGAACCAATATTTTAAACAGTGTAATTAACTATTGTCAGAAAATATACACATTCATCAGTGCACACATCAATGTCCAGACCACATGATTCTCTGTGTGCTTGAGGTTTTGAGTTAAGGGTATGAAGATATGTGCAGTGTATTTTTTTGTGTGTTTCCTTCGTGTGAAAAAAGTTCAGTTTTTGCTTTGAAGCAGGTTGTACATAAAATGTGAAAAAAAAGTGAAAAACATATACATTATTCTCCAGAGGCCACAAATACAGTAAGTGGGCCTTAACTTTTCGTAATGCCATTTAGCCCAAAAATGTTTTGCACATTTTGCACCATTGCACTTTATTGGTGGCTTATGGATAATAGCAGATATTACTATTATTATTATTATTATTATTTATGTTTTAATTATTTTTGCTTTTCCAGTTTTCCAATTTCTATTTATAAACATTAAACATGTTTACAGAGTAAAATGATCCTGTCTTTTACCCACCTTTGAAGCATTCTAGGTGTATGCCACTTTCTTATTTCAGTCGACTTCAACTGGAGTTCTAATAAAAATTGTCCAGACCCCTTCAAGCCTTTGAATGAGTTTAAATGGGTGATAGCCGTTATACATCGAAAGACATTAAAAACATGCAGATGAATGCATCATTCGTGTGCCTCTGGGACCCTGTTTCAAAGGAACAAGGTTTCCGTACTTAAGCAAAGGAAAACCAGTCTCCTCTTTGGCTTATATCAAAATCTTCTTACATTTTTCTGTACAAATCCTAGGTTTGTGCTTATAATTCCACAGACCTCTCGGAGATGTGTGAGGGACATTTTGTTATGAATTCGCAGACGTTATTTCACGTCTTCAGAAATGTATCAGCTATCACCATTTTAAACCCATTCAGAAATAGCATTACGCCATCCACAAAACCATAGAGATTCCTCAAAGGATTACAAGACATTGTGCCGAAAAAACACAGCCGTTGAACTGCCTTTCTTGTGATCTCAACACAATATCTATATCGGACGTTGCATCACTTTACAAATCCATTTCTCTTTCATCTCAGAAGTAGTGTGTGTTCATGGAGAAAATACAAATCTCAAATAGAATAAGACATTACTTTGGGGGATTTTTCATGTCAATCTGTGCCATATCTAGAGTAGAATCACTAATTGTAAAGGGTTATGTTGTCTGCGTAGCTGCGTCGCATCTGGTGTAGACACAGGCTGACATTAGAAAAGAGCTCCAGATCGCTTCACTGAGGCACTGTTTGACTGCTTTACTTTACTGCAGATTTGACTTTAAGCAAGACAGCTCGACACAGGCTTTCAGAGAGTAAAAGACGAGGCCTATATTGTGTACTGACAGCACACTTTTGTAACTGCAGACCAGTAAGACAATATGAGAGTCAATCATTCAAATTTATTTTCCAAAAGGTAGGGAAGGGAAAGTAAGTATTATAGGTGAGTGTTTCAGGTAAGTATGGTTGTGTGATAGCAAAGCTCTGTATCTTACGATCCCCACAGGCTGAAGATTGCTCGGTTCAGGTGAGTGTGGCTTAGTCTTTGTCTTTGGCAGTGAAGGATCATCAGAGGTCCTGAGAAATCTTGTGAAGCTGAGGCAGGAAGAACAAGGGGTAAGTGAAGTTACCTCGATCTCCGACAAAGAGCTTCTGAACTGCCTGGCATTTATACTGTGTTCCTGATTGCCACCAGGTGGTTCCAATCAATACTCAGGCGACTGAGAGTGAGTTATTGTGTCTGACCTGGGATCAGGAGACATGGACGGCGTGACTTTCATCTGTGTCTACTTTGAATAGCAACACCAACATCCTATCAACAATCAAAACACATGACCAAATCTCCACTCTGCATCTGTTACACTCCAATTTATGTCGCAATAATGAAGGAAAGATGCGTTTCTACAAGCTTTCTTGCTTTGAAAAAAAATGCAACTTTAATTTTGCAGTCTAACACATTTGCCATCCTTCCTGTCTTTAGAAATGTTGGTCAGTGATATTCAAAACCAGAAATTGGAGAGAGAAGACAGGAAATGAGAGCAAATCAGCACACAGCGCAGGTTTCAGGGAGCACTTTGGTGTTTGTGTGTGCGGTTAGTGGATGTTTTCCAGGGGTTTTTGAGTCCTTGGTCAAGGGTAATGTCAAACGTTTCTGTTTGTCATTGTTGACTGTCTATCATGGACAGCAAAGGCCGTGTAAGCAGTGGTTTCAACACACTGAAATGCTGAGGCAGGATTGATACGGTGCCAAAGAAAAACTCAGGACAAACAAATGCAGAGAAAATCTGCAGCAAAAACATACTCACAATTACCTTAATGCATGACCAAATGGACCACACGGCAGACAAGAAACAACACGATGAAAATCAAAGTAGCGTTATAATTTGATTTCTGCACATGGCACAGACTTGCTGTATTTGAAAATCAGCCGTGTGTTCTGCAAATCCCATCTTGTTTTTCTTTTTTCCTAATTCAGTAGCTGCCTCCACATTTCTTCATTAACTCGGGTTCCTTCATTTAAAAATCACTCCCTCTTGCTTTTGAATTGAAATGACTTCCATTTGAAGGAGCCGTTTTCATTATAACTACTGACTGTCTCAATTGAGTACGCTTTTTGATAGCCGTAATCCTTTTAAAAAAGTATAATGGTCATATATGAGGGAAAAGTCTCAGAGGAACACAAATAAAGCCGGAATACAAATCAAGTCTTTCAATTTACATATTTCTAATTTATAAACCTTCCCGTTTGACTGGCTATTTTGTGACCTAAGGGGACAGAGATAAGAAAAACCACAGATTTTTTTTCTGTTATCTTTTCATTGTTTTTTGCTTTCTGTCAGTCTCTCAGAATTGAAACTGCTTCTGCGTAATCTTCAAAGATGAAAGTTTGTAATAAAAAACAAAAAAACGTGTATAGCCTTTAGATGTTGGTAGCCCCTTTATTTCATCTCCTCTCCTCCAGCCCTGTTGTGTGACTGTGTACTGTTCTTCTCTTCTCCATCATTGACCTGTATCTGCGTGTGGTAGCCATAGCCGGTCTCTAGTTCTTCTGACAGGGCAGCTGCAGCAGGCCCCTCATCCTCGGGCCCCAATTAGGCTGTGCCATCCAAGCAGGTCTCCCCAGAGACGACGTCTCCCCCTCAGGATTGAAGTGGAGCTGGCAGTCTCTGATGCTGATGAGGGGGAACAGTAGCTGAAGGGGAGGGCAGTTAGAGCTGAGCCTCTGAGGCCTTGCTAGTAATTTTTTTTTTTTTTTTTAATAAATGCCACTCTTGTTTTGTTTTTCGCAAGCCAGTGCCATAACAGCTCACAGCTTCTGGCAAAGTGAACTGGTCATATCAAACTGCAGGTTTAATAAGTCACTTTTCTATCACTTTTTTCCCTTCCCCTGCCCCCTTCTGTTCACTTTCTTGCTAGTCTTGATAAAAAGGCAAAAAATCACTTAAGACAAATATAGACATGTGGCCAGAATGTAATATCAAAGGATTCAGAAAATAACAACAACATCGTATATATATTGTATATAATAACTAGGTACTAACACTAAACCTACCCCATGTAGCTTCCTTATATTACCAGTACTTTCTTAGGTAAGTACACAACAGTATAAGTACACTGTAAGTACACATAACATAAAATTAAGTGCAACCTGTTTTATTTCTGTTTTTGTAGATAAAATAAATTCCACAGAAGCATCAATTTCGCAATGTTTTTCTTCTGTGTCATCGATAGCAGTTAAGAGTTTACAGGACTTTACAGGATCGTCATTAAATCTATTATTTTCCGAAACAAGGACATAGAAGGATATCTGCCAAATAATTAGCATTCCTGAGAGATGTACATATCATTACCTTCAAAACAGGATGATGTGACTCACTCATGGTTCACATGCGCCACATATTATGTTTAGAGAAAACTGATATCTTTGCTTAATACTTCAATAATGTATATCCACTCAAAACTGCACAGCAGACAATGACTGAATAAAAGTTTTATATATATATATTGCTAATAATATATTCCTTTTGACATGATTTACAGAAGATGTACACTAAAATGGTGTTTCCTCACCATGTTACCTGAAATCAGAGCCCTTGAGAGTCCCACTGTAAAACAGCCAATCAGAGCCAAGCTCAACATTATTATTCATGACCCTTCCAAATAAGCCAATAACAGACCATTTCTTTCTCAAATATTTTAAATATTGTATCAATGCATTCTATGGCACCTTTAAACATTTAAAACATAATACGACTTAGAATTGATCACTTGTTATTTTACATATTTAATAAGTCAGAATAATTATGTTGTTTCTTTGTACATAAATATATATCTTATTCTGAATGATTATGGAACATTATTTCTCCCATATTTTAACTTGTTTTCCTATTTTCAAAAATGCTATGTGAAACATTACAGTATAGGCATTTACTTGCAATTATTGTTTTCTATGTAAGCCGTCAAATTTGCTACAAACGACTTTTCTTTGAGCCTCATATGGAAAGTAGCTTCCTCTACAGGATTAAAAAAATAAGAATCAAAATTCAGATTTTTCTCAAAATTAGAAGATACTAACTCAGAATTGAGAGAAATAATACTTCTATAAGTATTATTAATATTTCTATATTATTAGAGAGATAATAATTTCTCTCTTTTTTGTTCTTGCCAGAATTAATTCTATAATTTTATCATTTATCATTTTCTCTCACAGTGTTCTTTCTCATAATTGCAAGTTTATACTTTGTAATGTCAGATATAAATTCACAGTTGCAAAGTAATAGGTCTTACCTCAGAGTCAGAACTGATGGTTAGAAATGTGTGACATAAAAAGTCACAATTTCCTTTTTTACGTTTTTTTTCCCCATGGCAGAAACTAGATTTCAGACTAGATTTATCATCTCAGTATCCACAAACCATCCCACTGTACACTTATAAATCCTAGAAAATGGGTAAAAACACTAAGTACATTATAGGACAGAAAATTCATATTATTCTCAAACTGTACATAATCTGAAACACATTTCTTTTTAATCTAGATCCATTTGATTTCAAGATTGGACTATATACTTTATATTTCAAAACACATTAAATAACATCTTAATGAAAATCTAAAACTGAAAGGCTTATGTGACAGTCAAGGATGGAAGACAGAAAATATCATTTCAGTATAAACAAAATCAAGTCAACTTGATGGAATCTTGATAGAAAACCTTACACCGATGGCTTTTAAGGCAAGCAGTTTGTTTTTTCTATGCTGCATTCTCTGTCCACAAATTGTATATTTTCTCTGAGCAGATAAACCCATCACAATATGGACACCTTCATCGTCCTGTCAGGTTAACTGCACATCCAAACAGCTTTATGGCAGTTTGACAATGTCAGGTCATAAAATGTAAATCCTTCAAGAAATAATAAACTCTGGATGTCTTCTATTTCAAGGATATGTATCTCAATTGTAGGGTGTAGTGTATAAATGCTGCACAGAACCAACTTGATTGAACTTGACTTGATTTTATTTTATTTTATTTTATTTAACCAACAAATTTAAAGGTAACTCCAGAGGTTTGTTCTTTGGAACGATTTGAATAGTCTAACTAGGACGTACTGCACACATTTGATGTCTCTACATAAAAGATATACAGTTCCACACAAACAATGAAAGGGTAAGGTGGTATAAATGATATAAACAATAATACATTTCTCGTATCACTTTAGTCTTTAAAATTTGGATGACGTCTTTCCGTGGAGCAGATATGGGCGACGCTAAACCTTTTCGTTTCATGCAAGCAGAAGTGTTGCGGCCCACATTCCATATAAGAACAAAAATGAAGCGACGTAAAGTTAATGGGCTATAATAAAAATATATAACATAAATAATAAAAGTTGTGTTTATATATGGCTGTATGTTTTTATATTGGGTTGAATTTTTTTTTTTTTTTTCTGTATTTCAATTTTTACTTTCTGAGTAGTATTTGTCACTTAATTTAATGTTACTATTTATGTTGCATTGAACTCATACGAAATTCATTATTAGAATACATCTCTATAATTAAAAAAAGAACAGAAAACGAAACCTAGCCATACATTTCAATTTTGTCTTTCTCACTACAATAAACTCTTATGTGTGTTATCTCTTTGAGACTAAGCTGGTTCACGTGATCCCAAAATCTGTGTATGTGTTTTATTTTCTCCTCTGATTCCCAGGCTTATTAGTTTCTTTGAGCTCTACTTAAATCAAGGAACATGGCTTAACGTGAGACCATTAATCTCCTTTTAAATTGACACGCTTTCCAAATGACCTGGGTCATCGCCAAGAGCTTTAGATGAAAAGATTGGAACTTGTCAATACTTGAGACAGAAAGTTCATGTCATTTCCTGATAAGTTCACGATGAGGATGTTGTAATTCCTGGCAAACAGTGAAACAAACTTTGACCTCTCTTCTTGAAGATGAGGAAGACGAACACAGAATGGAGTAGTAGTGGGAGAAATTAAATGTCAGTATGCCCATGTCTTTAAATCTGCAGAACCAAATGTCAAAGAATACGTGAGAAAGACTGACAGATTATCTACTGTAGCATGCGTTCATAGCAATTTAATGTGTGTCACGTTAAACTGTGTATTGTGACATAGGCCTAGTGAATGGCAACACTGAGGTAATTTACATATTTGTCAAATGTATGTCAAAATTCCACAAATTTTAAATTATACTACCACATAGTATCCTATAGTGAACGAAATATAGTCTATAGTCATAAATTATTAAACACCAAAAAGATTCATGCATTATTATTATTTGCGTATTTATGGCAGATAGGGGGACACAAATGATCAAAGCAAGAACTATTTGAATGCATTTTTTCATGCATTTCATTGAATATGCCAAAAAATAACATATTCCAATTGATATTTCAAAGTTCTTTTGATGAGTGAATGAGGAACAGTAAGACATGTCAGCCCATATGCTTCAAAACCATAAACACTCTGAAGTTACACTTCAAGCTTGCATCACTGTGATGAAGTTGAACAAAGAAAGACAGAGACAGACAGAGACCAACAGATTAACAGCAGAGACACATATAATATTATACATGACCTCCCACAGTCATTCAAAAAAAGCCATTAAAAAACAGTTAATCTGAGCATTACAATGAGATGCATTCAGACGGTCGCTGTCCGAGGTTCTGAAAATGTTGGAATACAGAGAAACTGTAAAAAGAATAATATTGTGACGTTTTCTTGCAATTTTATTTATTTATTTTAGTCTTCAGTATCACACTAATATTCTGGATCTTAATTATTTTCAAAATGTGTGTACCCCTTTAAGCAGGACAACAAATAAATTAAAAAGAATATCTTGGGGGGAAATGTCTCTAACGTGATTTAACTGAATTATGCAAATGATCATAATTATTCCTATGAAACTGGTCCGATCTCTATAATTGTTGCATGCCTCGTGACACCTTATAAACGCTGCATATTTAGGCCTTACCAAACACCAGGCTAATTATGCAGTGACTAAAACCAGCGGGATTACAGACATGAGGCCATGACTCAGCCCTGATCCTGACCGCTGACTGAAACAGAGGACGGCCCGCTGGCTAAATGTGCATATGCACCGCTGCGCTGTGAAAAACAGACTCTCTGCCACAAAACCAACTTCAAACACTCCACTAAAGGTTTATTGATCTTTGTGGATTGCAGCCTCTTAGGAACACAAAAGAACTTTTAAAGTTAATCACAGCGGTTTAATAAAGAAGAAAAGAAAGAGACACTTTGAGTTAATTATCAAATAAAAGTCAAGTGTGAAATGCCTGAATGTAAGGAAAAAAAGCTCCCTAGGTAATTAAAAAAAGCTGTTTATACTTTTGCATAGCATAGAAAATGAATTTATATCAACCCACCATGAAAATATACATTAAGTTAACTTTAAACAAGATCTATTTCCTGGAAGTTTAAGAGCAAGGCTGCAGCAAATAATAGTCTAGACTATACTAGACCAGAATAGAATAGAATAGAGACAGAAGAGTAGGTATTATCTCATTAATATCTTTAACTTGAAAAATGGTGTGTATTGACGTCTTTCTGCCCTTGAAACAAGATACCTTCTAATATTAATTCATGTTTATTCTGAAAAGAGGCACAATTATTGTTTTTCTTTAAAAAATTGCTACCTGGTCTCATAAATGCACCATGGTGTACTTTTCAGCGAGACACAAAATATGTACCAGCAAGTACATATCACTGCAGGTTCACTATGTAGAGGCAGTAAAACACACCTTTTATTACTTTCATTACTGAATTTGCAGAGTTCCGATAAATTAAGTGCAATTTTCACACACTTACTTGAAGAATATCATGTTATGATTTTAAAACAATATTAATATGCTGGGAGATTTGAAAAGATTGAAAAAGTGACAAAGTTTGAAATCTGAGACTTTGTTCATACAAAAAGTAACTTGCTCTGTCTTGTCCGTTGGCATATTGTCAGTGTGCCCTTTGCTCCATGATGCATTTTTCACTGCATGAGAGTTTTATGCATTAACTAAGGGACGGGTCTTTGTGAAGTATCAACTGTGGTTCACAGTTGTCAAATCAACTTTGATTTTAGAAGTAATTTGTAAAGAACCCAGACCATCATATTCACTCAAAGTCAGCATGAAATCCCAATTCACAAATGTGGAACAAAATACAAAATATGGAAACTTGATTTGATCCAGTGGAAACTGATTGAATGAATATAAATGGAGGGCGATTTTGATTTCATGTGAACTTGCGGGATTGTTATAGATATGTGTGCTGTTGGCATGTGGACGTGTGCTCTGCGCACCAAACGATTCTCAAATTCACTTTTCAATGTTTCATGAGACCGCATAAAACCATTAACAGGTTGAGGGGTGTACACATTCACTGTATCCATTTCAGAAGAAGTGAAGAACATCCACACTGATCAATGGAAACCATAGCACGAGTAAAATGAGCCTGTGTTTATGGTGATATGTGAACATGCAGTAAAACATACTATAGATTCCCCATGTGACCATCACCAACAACACTTAAGTGAATATGATCGATATGATCTTCACACAATATGTTTCTTATGTACGTTCAACTCCAAACCAAAAAAAAAGGAAGAACACATTTCTGAACAATTAAGTGAAGATTAATCTTTAGGATGCAGACCTTTGGATTGCGCTATTAATACAATTATTTAGAATATATAATGTGTAAAAAAATCATGGTATTATGATGATTTCATCAGCACATGATCTGAATGAAGAAAAAAAATAGGTTATAATTTATAATGATAATAAATCTACATAAAACAAATGATTTCTAGAGTTTTCTAACCCACCCCCCACCAAAAATAAAACTGTGTAAAATACATTTGAAATAAAATGTATAAATTAAATTAAATTAAATTAAATTAAATTAAATTAAATTAAATTAAATTAAATTAAATTAAATTAAATTAAAT
>JAUYWG010000056.1:20102747-20121943 GCA_034779775.1 Enteromius afrohamiltoni
TTTTTTACAGCAAATGGGTCACAAAACGTACATGGTGTTTAGTATTTCATTCACTTCTTGCAAAAAGAGTTAATACATGTATGTTTTTATCATGATTTCTGGCTCTTTATAAATCATGTATTACAATAATAAGGGAAAACAACTATATTATAGTAATGAAAATCTGCTATCAGTCACCACTTATAATTGAAATGAGATTATAAAAATTCTTCATATCTTAATTAAATCTAGACATAATGTAATAATAATGGAAATATAATCATTTAAATTCACAATGCAAAAACCCAAAAATTAAATAAAAAAAAAAGAAGCTTATTTTCTGCCCTTATATTTTGTATTATGGCATTGTTGTCTTAACAAAAAACAATTAATCAATTAAATCTAATCAAATGTTTTTACTAAAGTGATGTTTTTGATGATGACTTCTTCAGTAGCCCCTTATAATTATCTAATTCAAGTCATCCTTTTTGATACATTTAGATATGCACAATTTGAAAATACTGAAATTAGAAGTTTTTCTTATTCGTTTATGGCCTAAAGTGTGACTTTGAGTGTGTTTCTGTGAGATTCACTTGTCTGCCAGTAAAGTGTAATTTCTTTGTGTGTGGGTGTGTTAAACAGGTACTTTGCTCTTCCTCCCAAGAGGACTCTGAAAGTGATTTGTTGTCGAACATGCAGCAATCCGAAGTACCTTCAAATGTGATTTTTACACAACAACATCAATCTTTAAAATAACAAAGCCCAAGAGTCACGACACCATCCACTATCTACCTCTCTGAGCTCATGGCACCTCTGATAACTTAGCCCAACTAACACTGACAATCAGAGAGAAACGTCCCCAAACCATCCTGCCTTTGTCCTTCACCTCAGAAAGAACAAAACAACTTTAATTGCAGCAGAGGATCAAATAGCCACTTGAAAGGGGTTTAGTGAAGTGCCCTCGAGCGAGAGGTTACTGCCGCCATTAGCGTAACAGCAGAGCTCATTCACGAGCATCCGTGTCGATGAACGAGAGCGCTATCGACGCCAGCTTTTGTGTGATCATGCTCTTTTTCAGCTCTTCTTAGGGACAGGAAGGCACAAAGGCCATTGCTCTAAAGTCACTCGTTTTTTAGGCTGGGAGCCGTAGCCAATAATCTTTAATTAGAGAGCTGTCATTCTCAGGTTAGCCTGCGCTAGCTTCAAGAAAAAGGTTCATGTGGACTGTCCTTGCGTTTAGAAAGAACAAGGACGTGCATCAGCCGGATAATAGGGAGATCTCCTTTGAACTGTCAAGCTGTCTATGCGTTGTACCACCTGGAAGAGTGTTAAGTTGAGTGTTATGGATTGCTTATGTGTTTGGGAGCATAGAGCTGTGTGCTTCAAATGTGCTCGCAAAGTGACAAACGACTGGAAAGAGGCAAAGTGGTATGTAAAAGACAAAGAGAAAAGGTAAAGTCATTTTAAAGATGCAATTACACAACAATGCAATTTCCCTTGTTCTGTAGTAAAAAAATCTGTTCTGTAGTCTATTTTAAGGTGCTGTCACATCCGAACAAGCCACTTAACAGTGTTACATCTCGTTTACTTTGATCTATTATATTTATTTATTGAATTTGATAACACAAGCACTGCTATTGCTAGTCCTTATACTGAGAAAGGTTTACTTTTGAACCTAGTGTAAAACTTACATCTCAGGTCTATATATATATATTACAGGATAAGTTCTTTGTAAAGGTGGAAATATCACCACTGATGTTTTTTTTTTTAAATCATAGTTTCTAAAATATAATTAATATCTGATTTATATACATTGTATATACAGTACACAGTGGTGGCCAAAATTGTTAGAACACCTGACAGATCTAAACATATTGACCTTTTTCGCCTCCAAAACATGACTTATGACTAGTTTTGTCCTCCAGGGTCACATTATATATATATGTATATATATATATATTTAATATACAAACATATATACTACACTTTTAATTAATTATAATTAGTATAAAATAATTACGTTTAATACTATATTTATAATTATATAATCAAATACACAATTTAAATGTAGAAATAATAAATAGTACCATCTATAGTAAAACAATGAAAATTCATATTTATAATGTCTTTATATGAAAGAGGATTCGACTACCTCACTGCCTTAATGATAATGCATTCATTAAGTGGTACTACAGTAAATCCTTCATTATTTGTGGATTGAAAAGAATTCTAAATTCAGTTACAGAACAGTGTTTCTCTGCCCTTAAAAACTAGTTTAAATCACCCCGGAGTCCGTGCTTTGTATCGCAGAGCACTTACACTTTACTCTACGAATTGCACCACCGGTGACGCATATTGACCTGCTCCAATGAGATGTAATGAACCTGACACAAGCGTTTTGTTCTCCACTTTTATTTTTTAGAGGTTTTTTTTTTTTTTTTTTTTTGCGAAATGTAATGACTTTACTCTCTTCATTTAATGACTATCCCTTAATTTTCTTTTCCGATTTTTTCCTTGAAATTTAACAAGTTTTTTTCTCATAATTTACCAACTTTGGTTTTGTTTTTTATGGTTTAATTTTTTTAAATGGACTTTTGCTATGAACAGTTGCGAAGTCTCGATTTGCCTAGTCTATCGATTCAGAGCGTTTTGTTCCGTGTTTTGACTACCCGTGTTTGATTTATTGCCTGTATTGTTTACTTCCTGATTCTTTGCCGCCTGTCTCGACCATTTGCCTGTTCTACGTTTACGATTCTGTCTGCTCCCCTGTGTACCCGATTGCTTGTGGATTATCACTGCCCGTCTGACTACGAACATTAAATCATTGTTGCTTATGGATCCAACCCGTGATTCATTACACATTTTTAACATAGCCTTCATATAGCAAAAACGTCTAGCACATAACACTGATGAAGAAGAAACCTATAAAGTGAAGGTTTTAAAATGATGCAGATCAAAACTAGCTTTTGATTCTGTCACAGATATGTCTTATGAATAACACAATTGTAAACGCTTCAATCTGAGAAACAGCCCGCTAATGCATCTGTACATACAGTACGCACTAAAAGCACACACACATTAATATTCAAGCTGCTGAGAAACACAATGGCACATCTTATCTTTTTTTGCTCGAGCAATGAGCTTACAGAAGCTACATCAGCGGTTTCAGAGCATTGAAATTCTTCTCCAGATATCTCTGCCATATTTATGCTATTCTATATTGTCCATAACCGCAAACTTGTTTGCCTTTCACAGAACGCGTGTCCGACAGCGTTTTGATTCTTTTGCTGCATCCGAACCCATCTTCCTTCAATTGTAAACGCCTGTTCAAGTAAATACAATACACTGCAACCAAAAGCCTTGCAATGCCAGCAGTATTTATAACAAGAGCTGTACAGCAGGAGCTCTGCATTCTCTGGGCAAAAGACAGACTCGAAGTTCATGCACTAACTGGAAGTAGAATGAAACAGACAGCATACTGCGATCCATCTAAACAGGCCGTTGATGTACTGGAATAATTTCTACAAGATTATAAAACTGCATTGATAGAAGAAAAAAACCTTACCGTAAGTGTCATATGATTCTCCACTGATACCATGGCTGTATTCATAATAATCATCTGAACTGTGAAAAGAAATGAGAGACAAATTTAGAAAGGCCTTCTTAAAAAAACAATAATAAAATAAAAAATATACATAATTGTACTATACGTGTGTATGTGCCTTTACACAGACAGAGGAAACGAATACCAGAATAAAGGTGATGAACGTGACATTGTCTGCTCTCTATTTAAATTGTCAAAGCAACATCTCGGTAGCTACATGAAGCAGGGTAACCCGTCGGCGAAGCTATTTTCCGAGCAGATTCGCGCCTTTTTCATTCCTGTGTCTCAGAAGTTTTGCTCCTGGGTCTCTGTTCCCTTTCTGCCTTCAAATTGACTTTTTTTCCCCATAGGCCCTCAGCCGAGCTGTCCAGTGTCAATCACAACTGACTGCTAACCATATCCTGGTGTTCATGCTCCCATAATTCCTCTGGTCTCAGTATGGATGGTGTCATGAGAAATAGAAGCCTTTCTGGAAAATAAAAGATGCTCTTCAGTTCTCTCACTTTTCACCATTCAGGATTTTGAGCTTTTGTCTATATTCTATTCCATATCAGCTCCTTCATACTTAGTTTTATATAAGCTTCTTTAATTTCTTCTCTCCATTCCAATCACAACTCCTCCCCTCATAGCTCCTCCTTTTTAAATCATGCTATCATATTTATAACATGTCCCTTCATTCTAATCATTCTATAATAACTCCTCCCATTTCCATTTCCATGCTATAATAAGATCTCTTCCATTAAGTGATGTTGATAAAAAATTTCGAGAGGAGTGTGTACACATGATTAGCCGCGGCTGGAAAGGCCTTTCCTAATCAATCTTATTCCATTCTGTCCAATCAAATCCATAAACCTTCCCCTTAAATAAGCTCACTTGCTTCCCTTCCATATCTCGTTACGCATCCCACCTCCATCCCTTCTCCGCCTCATTCCGCATCTTCCTACCAGTGGGCAAGTGAAGTTCAAGCCGGAAGACCTTTAGACTCACCCTCTGGCCAGCATGCCAAATATGCCTAAATTGTCATCATAAGGAAGTGCGAATCATAACTCCTCCCTGCATTACTATCATAACTCCTCCCCCTAATTCCAATTATTCTTTCAAAACCCCTCCTCTAATTCCAATCGTACTATAACTCTGCCACCATTCTAATTATGCCATCACAACTCCTCCCCTTGGATCAACCACAAAACTATATCTCCTCTCCATTCCAATCATAACTTATAGTTCCTCCCCTAATCCCAAACATACTATTAAAACTTCTCCCTTTCAATCAATCATTATATTATAACGCCTCCATTTAAATCACAATCCCTCCCCGTATTCTAATCATACTATCATAATTCCAAATCATACTACAAACACCTCCCCCATTCAAATTCCGCCATCATCATACTTCATCAATGAATCACAATATTATAACTCCTCACCTCATTCCAATCATTTTGTCGCAATTTCCTCTTTCCAATCAATCATAACACCCTCATTCCTCCTCCTTTGAATCATACTATCAAAACTGATTCAAAACAGACAAACACATAAATAAGTCCAGTGTAAGTGGCTGAGAAAAGAGCGTCTTGGTTGTTATGGAGGGAGGAAATCCCATGTCAAAGCTCACGCAGAGGTTCCTATCGGCTGCCTGCTGTTCCTGCTAGTTTCACGCTTAAAATGTGTCTGCACACCAGGGAGAAGAAGATAGGATGAGAAAAAGAGAAAGAGAGGGCTGTGCAGGGATTGCAGTGTGAAGACCAACAACTACAGTCACTATTCCCACACATGAGCTCAGGAAAGCCGGGAGAAGGCTTTCTATCGTATGCGTGATGAAATTCCCCATTTCCACGGCACATGAGGTGAAATTGAAGAGACCTAAAGCTTTTGTGTTGAGTAATGCATCAGTCAACTTCACAACCTGCTGCCAGATGCATCTCTCTCGGCGTGTTTCACACCATAAAGAACCGCTTCTCCTCAATCTGAACACCAGCTTGGGTTCAAACCTAGTTAGACACCTTTAATTTCTTCCCTGACACATCGTCAATATTCCTTCTTCCCCTAATTCAGCTCTCTCCCTCTCCTCCAGCGCAGAGTTTGTTCTGTTCTACTCAATTACCCTGTTCGGCTCGTTCCAGTCGAGGTAGAACGTTAGCAAAAAAAAATGATGCATTTAAGTCACACGCAGTCCAATTGCCTCCAATTAGCAACACACACGTGTAAACACTGCAAACATGCTGTCGAATGAAGTACAATCACCCAGAGGTACAACTTAGTGTATTTAGGCACACAGATTTGGTTCAAACCGAGCATCAGAATGGAGATAAAAGTGGTGGGTGCCAGACGGGCTGGCCTGAGTATTTCAGAAACTTCTGATATACAGGAATTTACACGCAAAACATCTCTAGGGTTTACAGAAAATGCTTGGAAAAAGAGAAAACATCCAGTGAAGGACAGTTCTATGGTCTTAATAGCCTTGTTGATGCCAGAGGTCAGATGATAATGGCCAGACTCAACAACTCAAACACTTGTTACAACAGTAGCTTCATTTCCATCGAAATATTATGAATATTGCATAAAACATTTGCGAATAAAGCATTGTTTCCATCAAATGATTCAAAGAGAACAAAATCCCCACTTGGCAATAAATATATCTAAGAAAACTAGGAAAAGTTAATAGTTAAAGCCACTTAATATAATCATTTTCATAAATGATTAATTATTTGGGCTATTTAGCGAACAGATGAAACACAATAAATACTATCATTGCTTTTGGAAGTACAGGCTGCTGTTTTTAAACACAGAGACAATTATACAGAAATACTTTGATGACGGACTTTGCTCAGGCCAGATTAGTCCACCGGTTAGTCAAGTTATCCCATTCCACTGTGCAAGGTCAATTTTATTTGGTAAATGTGATTTCATACGCATAAAAACGTTATCCTACTCTATTGTGCGCATACATTTTTTGGCACATTTTTAGAATGTATGCGCATCCTGACTTGAGATGTGCATAGAAAATAGGTGGATGGAAACATAGCTAATGTTGAACATTGAATCAAATGGGACTACAAATCACAAATAATCCACTAAATTGGACAAGATTGGAAAAAGGTTGCCTGGTCTGATGAGTCGGTTGGGTCAGAATTTGTCGCAAACAACATGAAAGAAAGGATCTGGCCTGTCTTGTATTAATGGTACAGGCCACTGGTGGTGTAATGCTCAGCCTACCTGATCTTGCGATGGATACTTAAAGCAGGATAACATATCACAAAGCTCAAACAATCTTGTTTCTTGAACATGATAATGTTTTCCCTATACTCAGATGGCCTCCAGAGTCACCAGATCTCAATCCAGTACAGCACCTCTGGGATGCGGTGCAATGGGAGATTCACATCATGGATGAGAAGCCGACCAATCCACAGCAACCGCATGACACTATCATGTCAATATGACCAAAGTCTCTAAGGAATCTTTCTAGAACCTCTTTGAATCTATGTCCTGAAGATTAAAGGCAGTTCTTAATGTTAAAGTTCCAACCTGGATCTAGCTAGGTGTGCTAAGAGTTGTAACCAATTTCTTGTGAAATAAGATACATTATGTACTTCTCTCTCACACACATAACCATGCTTTGCCAGCTAAAACTGATACAGTGTATACTAAGACTCGGTGTGTATCTGATATACTCCAAACAGATTATATAACAGATTTGCTTGTTTAAACATCAGGTGTCTGGTTTTCACTGTGCCGTACGGGAACACTTCAGTTTCTCAGTTATCGCTTATATCTGAAAATCACTGTTGAGTAACTCTGTCAAAAAGATCAGAAAACCGTGACGTACCGACCGGACAGATGTTTACTGGAGTTTTACTACAGGTAAACATAAAAATGACTATAGGAAAATAACTACAGGAAAATCTACCCTAATTTGGAGGCTCAGCTGGTGGGGTCAACAACACAAATTTCTTTGTCTTTTTTTCTTTTATTAAATCAACACAAATCTTTCACTACAAATGAATTCTGAGAAAATGGATTTGATAAAATAAGATTATTATTTTCTTGAGCATGATCTGAAAATGATTCAAAAGGAAGCAAGAACATTTGGACATTTGTACAAAGAGTAACATGATCAATGGCAGGAACTTCCTAATTACATTTTTAGTGAGTAGGAGTTTTTAATTAATTAATAATATTTTTTATATTTAAAACAAATGTATAAGTCCAATTATATGCAAATTAAAATAAAAAATAAAGTTATAAAATCATCAAACGATAAACACATTCCAAATGTTCGATGAAGAGAGGGTTTGTTGAGGACAGACCCTCTATAATTTGACATTTATAAGAAGGCCTTTCTCTCTCTTTCTCTCTCTCTCTCTCTCTCTGTGTCGTGTGGTTAAACAGATGGTGGGGTTAAATCTGAATGATGTACTACATGTCCCAGGTGATCTCTGTGTTTCCTCCTTCTCTCGTCTTGTTTTCACAGCTGGTAAATCAGCAGTGGGGTGTCTGTGAAGAGTCTCGCTGGTCTAATCTACTGTGAGAGGCTTATCACTAATCACTAATTACTGCCTCATTCTCTCGAGCTCGCTCGCGTTCAAAGACAAAGAGTTTAGAAGAGGTTTAGAGGGCAAAAAGGTGAATAAACATCACATAACGCTAATTATATTTTCCATACATGGGTCACAAAGTTTCCAGTTCAGACCAAAATTCAAATAGGATGCTACTTTAAGCAAACACGCCTGTAGAGCATGCATGTTTTATAATGGTTGACCATTAAGGTTGTTCATTCAAAACGAGACTAAAATAAAATCCATTTGCACAGGCTAAAAATGGACCCATTGGAAAACCACAGGCCTATGTGATCTATTCAATTGAATTTTCAGGGCATTCAATGTATATTCATTATGTCTAGCATGTTTTGTACAAACCATATGCCATGTGCAAATATTTATGTGTGTCCCATTTTATGGTCTGCTTATATACAAGGAAAAATGTAATTATCTAGACTTAAATATAAGCATAACATCCTGTTGGTTATAAATTACAGTATGTCGCTGTCTATTCAAACAAGTTGCGGGCAAAATCGTGGTCTGCAAATGCTTTGCAACAGACAGGGAAGATATTTCACTGTGTTCTTTTCAAAGATGTAAATGCATCTAATTTTAGGTTGTGACAGTCCTCTTGTCTCGCTAACAGAACTGAACAGAACCAAAGGTCCACAGAGACAGAAAACAGAGATGAGAATGAAGACACCAAACCTCTAAAATAGAGCCGAAAAAAGTTAAAAATAGCAGCGCGTCTGTCTGAGGAAGCTCAGAGAAAGTGGGACAGAGGACAAAACTGGTGAGAAAAATTAAAGAGAGGAAGACAGGTGTAGAGGAGAAAAAAAGCCGTTGAAGCCTGATGCTTTGAACGGAGGAGTAATCAATCGTGATAATCGCGACCTGCAGAGATGTAAGCTGAACTCTGTAATGTTCCTCTTCATCAGAAGTGGAACAGCTTATTTCTGTATTTACAGGATCAAAAGAACCAGAAAACCTCAAGATACGAGATTTCGAAAATTTGCAATAATTTAAAACATTCATCAAAAATTGAAAGTCAAGCTGTGTCTAATGGAGCGTGTCTTAAAATTCAGCTTGAAGTTCATTTGTTGCTGGAAAATGGAAAAAAATAAGATAATTGTAAAACATGTAGTTTTCAATCCCATTTTAAATGAATTTTATCACAAGATCCAAATCAGAACCATAAAAACCCACTCAGACCCACAATAATGCTCAGATCCTACCAGATCCAAACCAA
This sequence comes from Enteromius afrohamiltoni, assembly GCA_034779775.1. Taxonomy (NCBI): domain Eukaryota; kingdom Metazoa; phylum Chordata; class Actinopteri; order Cypriniformes; family Cyprinidae; genus Enteromius; species Enteromius afrohamiltoni. Next base: position 20,112,118 of record JAUYWG010000056.1, read on the forward strand.
AAACACAAACACACAAAGATCCAAGATTCAAATTCTATAAGATCCAAACCAAAACCATAAAAAATACACAGTTACACAATAATGCTAGAACCCTAACAGATTCAAAACCAGAACCACAAAGAATCCACACAGATCCACAATAATGCTCAGTTCCTACCCGATCCAAACCTGAAGCATTATTACCCACTGTAACAGTTCTGCTGAAAGTGCCAGCAAGACTCTATCAGCTTCTCATGTAATTCGTTGTGTGTTTGTCTTCGTTGTCCATCCCAGGACTTTTATTATGAACTTGTGTCTCCACCCTCCTTGTCTGTTGCTATGGTCACTTATCCATTCCTCCACCCCCCCGCCTTGTTTGTGTGTATAAAAGTCCCGTCTGCATCCTGTGTATTCGCTGGTCATTGTGTGTTCTTTGTAAGCGTTTCCTTGTTTCTTTGTTCCTGTTCCGTGTTTCTGGATTTGCTGTTACGGACCCCACCTGCCTTGGATATTCAACCTCCTCTGACTACCGCTACGGATTTGGATTATTCTCATGTCTCAGCCTCTGATGTTCATGTTTACCGGTGATTGACCCTGCTTGTCTGGACTCTGAGTGTATTAATAAACTAGCCTGCATATGGATCCGCCTTGTTCATGACACCCACACAGAGCCACAATAAATCCTACTAGATCATCAAAATTCATTAAGAACCAACACAGATCCACAATAATGCTCAAATCCTACCAGAACTATAATAATGCTGAAATCCTGCAAGATCTAAACCAAAACCATAAAGAACCAACAAAGATCTATAACAATGTGAGACCCCAACTAGGTCCAATCCAGATATATAAAAATGTCCACAATCAGTATCACAGATCCATTATCAGAAAAAACACTGTTGTTTATATTATCTCTTAAAATCCTTTTTTTCTTGTTGTTGCACTATTATTTGTGCACATACAAACTAAAAGCTTGATTTTCACAAAACTTCTCAAACTTCTTCTTCAAACTTACAAAAGGGTAAATAAAACACTCCTACAGTCCAGAAGGCACAATTATAGGCCTGTGCTAATAATCCTAAAGTGGTCCAATACTTGCCTAGCTGCTATTACCACAGAAAGAATTAAATAAAAAGAAGTTTGCAAACATCAATTATTCAATTCAGTTCATTTGTACAGCACATACTGTTCCAAAGCAGCTTACAAAAACAGTGGCTTTACAAAGCCCTCTGAGATCAAGCCAAAGGCGACAGTGGCAAGGAACAACTCCCAATCAATCAATCTCCTAAGAGGGAATTTATAATCAGTCGCCGCAATAATTGCTCTTTTCCCCTCTAAATCTAAGCTCTCAGAGTCGAGTTTCCTGAAGCAGTGCTAACCTTTGAAAAGCAGCAGTCTCAGAACTCACCGCGCTGACATTTTTCAAAACAAACTGCTCTGCGGAGGCCTATAGCCGGTCTGACATTCTGTGTGTGTGTGTGTGTGAGCCATATGGTGCTCTATAGCACTCTGAAGAAGGTGACAAGCAGTTTAAATGCTGTCAGACACACTCCTGCACCCCTGAGCACTTCCACAGGGAGCGCGACCGCACACACATGGAATATCTGGACCGCAACACGAGAAGGTGACACACCTGAGGGAATCACACAGTCAAGGCTTTTTCATGAAAACTCATAACTTTTGACCTCTGACCCTTTCAGTGCTCCTGTGGGATAAATCTGTCACCTCTGTGAACATTTCCTCTCGACGCTCTCCTCTTTCATTCACACAGCTAACATGGACTATTTCTAGAATCCATATGCCATGATAACCAAACTATCTGACAAATTTCATGTCATGGCCCTTTTAAAAAAGGCCCTTTTTCATTTGTACTCTGCAGACTTTTCATCTATGTGACTAAACGTTGAACATTTGCAACCCTGGACCATAAAATCAGTCAAAAGTGTCAGTTTTTCAAAACTGAAATTTGTACATCATCCGAAAGCTGAATAAATAAGCTTTCCATTGATCTGTTAAGAAAGGACAATATTTGGCCAAGATACAGCTATTTGAAAATCTGAGGGTGCAAAAACATCTAAATACTGAGAAAATCGCCATCAAATTTGTTAAAATTTAGTTCTTAGCAATGCATATTACTAATCAAAGATGAAGTTTTCATATATTTATTTTAAGACATTTACTAAATGGCATCTACGCTAATATTAGTCTGTATCTCTCTTATTCTGTGCCTCAGCCCGTATCCTGATCAGATGGTGTATCAGCACAAAGAGATGTTCTTCATCGGACACCAGAACACTTAAATGAGCTCTGTGGACAGATCGCTGGAACCAGATGCACACAAACACACACACTGTAAGTCCTAAGAAATTAGGTGCTGGGCGTCTGGGCAGAGGAGAACTGGACCCCAACTAAGCCTGGTTTTCCAGTTTTTTTCCCCCATTCTCTCATGGATGTGGTTTTGGTTCCTTGCCACTGTCGCCTCTGACTTTCTTGGTTAGGGACATCTGATTTCTAGTGATTATTGTCATTTTGATTACAGAGACCGTCTCTGCATTTGATAAATAAATAGTCTAATCTCGTCATTATACATTACCATCACTCTGTTCTTCAACTTGATAATGTTCAGTGCTTTGCTACAATCTATACTGTTAAAACGCTATATAAATAAAAGTGATTGATTGATTGATTGAAATTGACTAAATATGTTGATCTTTAATTAATATCCTTATGGTTTTAAATTCCTGTAAAATTTTCAGGGAAAAACGTAAACCGATATTCCCAGAATTCCCTGCTTTGCATTTAAAAAAAAGAAAAACTGATTTCAGCAGCAGTGAGACTCATCACATGCTTTCTACTGCATGAAGTAGTTATTTGACAGTTTTCTTTTTTTTATGCCAATTATTAAAATGTCTCCATAGGTACATGAAACGTGACTCATGGAAGCATCTATACCATTGAAAGTCATTGTCAGGTGAGACTAAATGATGCAGTAACGTTATTCAGCCTTCAGTACATTATTATATATCATTACATGCACCTATAGATTATAGAAAATTTCCAGCCTTCATGCATTCACTGAGACTGTTCTTAAATGAGTATGTTCCAAATACAGCTCTAAGACAAGGCCTGCTGTGTCTTTAATACAGTTTTATTTAAGAAGATGCCGGGTAAACCACCTCTGGATCACCACATATTCTATGATTAAAAGAAAAGCTGGTTTACATATCCCTGGATTACGTATTATATGATCAAAGAGGCTTCAGGAAGAGGTATGAGGAAATCTACCAGAGCTCAGTAACACACAGACAATGTTTTATGAATCAAAGAACATAGAAACCTGCTGTATAATTAAGTACATGTAGGCTCCCCAGAAGACTCAAACTAAAATGTTAGTAGTCCAACTTGAGGCACAAATTATGCTCTATTCTATGCCATTTTAATAATCTGATTTAGAAAACAAGAGCATATGTCAACGCCCACTACTTATGAGTCAAACTGTGTTATAAGGTTTTTACTAGTACACAGTGTCAGCTGACCCTGACATACAACACTAAATGTCTCCTTGCAAAGAAAAAAAGCCATATAAAGGAGTGATTCATTAGCAAGACGCTCACTCCTCTTTTGGACTTTCAAAGCTGCCCCCTACATTAGCCTGAATGATTTCCAATGCTGCAGAGCTCCAAGTCCAGCTCTGTGAAGACCAACACAAACTCTTTGGTTCGATACAGAGAGGTGAGCGCTGACCTACATTGTAAATAAAATTCACATATGCTCTGAGATGCCCTTTACACGGACAGAAGACTCAGATGCTCAGCCTCCACAAAACACACACACTTACTTTGGTGCCTGATTGTTGTAGTTGTTATCATATGAGTCATATCCCTGGTCATCGTAGGCTGTCCCATATCCATCATCATATTCCTATGGGACACAAAAGATATACTGTAAATATCTTATACACAATATAAAGCTTTTTAAAACAACTTTTATGAACCCATTTGTTAAAAAAAAATCTGCTGCTTGTTTTATTTCTGAATTATTCCTAAAAATGAATTGAATCAGCTGAATTAATCATTCAAAGGTTCACTTATAAATACAATTCAATGTTCCTGAACAAATTATTTTACCCAAAAAGCCACTTTTAGGTTCTGTATGAATCAGGACAAATCAGATGAGTAAAAGATTTAGTGACTTACTCAAAAAGAGTAACCACTTGCTTTGTTTATTAATTAATTGCTGTTTTAAACAAATTCGTTGATTGAAAGATTCAAAGACTTATGAAGATCAATGTTCTGGACAAAATGAGTGTATGAAAGACTGAACGACTCACTCAGAAACAGAAAATCGCTTGTTTTGTTCATAAATAAACCATTTGGTTAAACTATTAAAGGGTTACTCATAAAGATGGTCACAGCAATCAGTGTTTTGAATGAATTGGTTGATTTTAAGTTTAAATCACTCTCTCAAAATGAGAATCACTTGAAAATCTGTTATTTGAAAGATTCATTGAAGATTTGTTCATGAACTTGCTTAGTGTGTTTATGAATGAATCAATGTTTTAAACAAATAAGGTGAATGAATGATACAAAAATGTGTTCAAAGACAGCAGAATGCATAGCTTCATAATAGTTTTGAACAATTGATTCAGTGTTTTGAACACATCAGTTGACTGAATGATTAATGTCTAACTCATACTGTAAAGACTGCTCAAAATGAGCAAATGATTCTGCAACGCGCACAGAATGTGATGTTACATAAAATAACATTCTTTCTGGTCAATGAAAATAAACTTGATCTTTACTTTATATCTGTGCACTTCCTTTTCAGAAAATTGGTCTAGGGAAAGAGCTTCGTATTGTGAACTTTAAGGTACGTCTACATACTATATGAAATGATGTTTAAAAGCAAGTAAACTCCTATTTTTCATTGATATGAAAGGAGTTAAAAACATATATGCATATATGCAACGTATAATGCAGGAGTCTGGAGTGATGGACAGTCGACACAGGACATATCACATTTCATCAGGGTCAAGAGATCCGCTCTAATGATGAAGCATTTCGATTCGTCCTGAATCCACACACACTCCCTCACACACTCCCAAACTCTGCTTAGAGGTTAATCTACTCGGCTGAACCCGGCCGACATTAATACTCCACATATCTAGAGCAGAAATAGCGGAGAGCTGCGCATGAAACTGAAAAGCAGCTCTTCACTTAAATGAAAGGTTATGAAAGTGCTTCATTAAATCGAGGGCTGATATGATTTTGACACTGTAATTAACATAGCATAATAACCCTTTAAGAGTGGATAATGAAACTTCATGGGGGTTAATATCTAATGTAGCTATTATTGTGACATATCGCAGATTGCTTTATGACACAAGTGGCTTTCTGGCCTGTTGCCTCATAAAGCCCAGTGACATGTTTATGAAGACTCATGTACGAAATGTCAGCAGAGGTCAGAAAAACAAGTTTTTAGAAATGGATTTTTATGTAGGCCAACATGAACCCTGCATTTCTTTTTTTACATTATCTGAGCTGGTTGCTGGAAAAACTTTGTTTACATATGGTAAAATGTGCAAAATCAGAGATGATCATTAGTGTAAATTAGATGATCATAAATAATTAAGCTTAATGACAAGGTCATGTAAATACCTTAAAGAGTCCTTACCAGACCAAAGTAATAAACAAGTAGAAATCAACATGAAATTGACCTTGACCCTGTTTAGAAAAAATAAATAATTTTAATGTGCTTATTTGATGCTCATGAAACATTTCTGATTAATATCAATGTTGAAAACAGCTTTTGTGTGTGTGTGTGTGTGAGTGTGTGTGTATGTAAACCATGATACCGGCCAATCAATTCCCGGTGCATGAAATTAAGCTCCACCTCCATTTATTTTGAGCATCATGTTTCGTTCCAATGTGTCACATTACACAGTACAAATGTTGACTTCAAGCAAAACTCAACACACCAACGCTGTCAAATGATCTCAAATATCCTCACAGAAGTCAAACATCAAAGCCTAGTTCTGCTGTCCTCCTACTAATTTAGGATAAACGTCCTCCACTAAAAGGCTCCGACCCCTCGTGACTGCTCCGACATATCCAGCTCAGTTCCAAATCCATCTGCCCTCAATTCACATTCGTAAAATCCTCCTCAACTATGAAAACAAAGACGGAAAACCCTCTCACCACACACCCACAGTCTTAGAACGGCATTACTGTCCGATCAGAGGCACGCCACTGCCAAAGCACTCTATTCACTGCTCCATCTTTAATCCACCAGCAAAGTGACATTTAAACTGAGTTCTATAATGAAGTTTACTTGGAGAAAAAAAAAAGAATTGAGGAACTGACAAAGAGAGAAGTTTTGCTGCTGGTGGCTTTTAATGTTGGTAAAAACCAATAAATAAATCAGAAAAAAATATTTAGCCACTCACTTTCTAATCAAATGCAGCATATAATGCATGTTCATACAACTTTTGTACAGCTTAGCTAAATGTGCCTTAAAAGTTGTGTATGTGTATGCATTTGCTGGGAATTGAACCCATGACCCTGTGGTTGCAAGCACCAAGCAACATCACATTTGAGCATTTTTAACATTGCACGAAGTCACACAAAATTGTGAAAAAGTTACATTTTCTTATAAAATCAGGAAAATTCCAACCCGGTCTCATGGCAATTGGTAGGTGGCTAATTTGTACAAATACAAAACCTCACTCGAATTCATGTGATTTCTGCTAAATCGTACATATTTTACGAGTTGCCAATTCGTATGAATTTGTATGAATGGCCTTCATCTAATCCTGCCCATAAAACTACCCATCACTGGATTTTAGACAAATCGTGCAAAATCATGCGAGTGAGGTCGTACGAATTTGTACGAATTAGCATGAATTTGGCACCTCATACGAATTGGTCGTGAGGAAATTCATGAAATTGCAGTTTAATGAATCCTATTCCAAAGTAATTCTGAAAATAATTCTATTCATTTTTGTATAGTTACTACATTCTGACCGCTGTAAAATGTTTAGAGGAAAAAGCCTTTTATTTTAAAAATATGCTATAATTGTTGCCCATGCAGAAGACTTAAGACATAATTCAAGAATTTAAAGGGTCTGCTTTTATGTATATTAACAATATCAACAAAATGTTGAGCTTTTGTAAAATAAAGACAACAAACAGTTGGTGCTTTTTTCCATCTCTGTCTCTGTGAACATCTTTCTGAAACGTGTCACAAAAATGAACTGAAACTGGAATTCTGGACTCACAGACATGAGAAAGATAAAAAGCTTGAAATATCTACTTTATGTCAAACTTTATATATATATATATATATATATAGTATATGCTTGTGTGCATCTGTGTGTGCACATTTTCTGAAGAAAATGTGAGTGTTGTCTGCTGCGGCAAGACTGTGTGGTTGCTAGGCAGTCGCTAAGGTGTTCTGGGTAATTGCTAGGCACTTTCTATGGTGTTCTGGGTTGAGGGTGTAACGATTCAGGTTCAAACTCATCCTGTGTAAAGTTCCGATTTCATCGCCCTTCTCCTTCCACCAATAATTTATTGTCTATCAATAAAAAAACGGCCTTGGTCGCCAAAATCAAATTAGGACTAAAAGGAAACTGCGAAATGAATTCGAAGAAAAGATATGAGAACTGATCCCCCTGGAAAACCCGGAGCTTCGCGATGCTTCAAAGGGATCTTTAGTGCCTCTCCAGCATAGGTCACCTCAGATCTGGAGTCTCAAGCGCCAGTTACTGCTCAAATATTTGATGAGAAGCCAAACAGTTGAATTTCCTTCCATATCCAAAAGGAAATAAGTTGAAATCAAAGCAAAATGAGTGCTTGCAGCATTCGAGCCTTTAAATAAAAACACTCAATGGTGAGCAACTCTTTTTCCTTGCAAGCTGAAACAGGACCAGACTCACTCAGGCTATTTATAACCGGAGATATTTCCATTGTGCCGCCTCGGCTGACAGTGATCTCTATCTGCAGAACTATGAATATATCATAAGGTAAAAACCTCTCGAATTCTGAAGAGCCCAACTCCGTTACCTTGGCAGATTAGTTATGAACGGCTTTATGCACTGATCAAATAAATTAGTCTGGTTGAAAGTGAAAACAAAACCAGGTCGTGTGTGAGAGAGAACACAAGACCTTTTTTGAAGACGGGAAACTCATTTCCAGGCTGCTGCTGTAAAGCATTTTGAAAGCCGCTGACAGCCGCTGTGCCATTTTGATCAGCTCAGGTTTGATCAAGTCTGTCTAGGCTTGCACAAGACGCTGAAATTAGACATGTACACATCACACTCCAAGCGGAGAGAAAATGAAATCTCTGTTCGCACGGCACGTCAAATCGTTTCAAATTTGGTTGTACTCACAACGTCTGGGCTTTGTACGAAAGAGAAAACAGAACGCTCCGGGATGAGAGACTGCCGGCGGTTTGTTTGGTAAACTTTTCTCTGAGCTGAAGCTTTCGTTTGAGTGCGACGAGGATTTCTGTTACAGATGGATCAAACTCATTTAAACATGCCGCGTGTGAAGTAGAGACTCTTTCAGGTTTGGAGTTCATTAGACAAGGAGAAAACGCTCTACAATGACATGCACAGAGGATTTCTCTTTCTTTACCCTTTAAAAAAAAAGAAGCATAAAAGAAACATGAAAGCTCGCTATCAAGTTCACTATCAGTTCACCCAGTAAGCTCATTATTAATTCTAGGGAAATTACTAAGAAAAAAAAAAAGTTGGATTTATCTTAACTCTCATAATAAAAGTCAAAACAAATGATTTATTTATTATATTTGATTGCTGTTTTATGTTTTAATCTATTGACCCTCCACTACTGTTCAAAAGCTGGGAACAAATTACACTTAAACAACAACAAAAAACATTTCCGTTAGAGGAATAAATAATAATAATAACAACAATATATTAATTATGAAATATTTAATATAATATATTTATGTTTATATTAGCAAATATCTAAATAATGTTTTTTTTATATATATATATGCAACAATAACTTCAAGTTTGCATGTCAGCTCTGCCATTACAGAAATAAATTACATTTTAAAATTAAATTTTGTACTGATATACAAATATTTTTTAACACTATTAGCCTACTGCTTTTAGAGACTGACCTCAAACTTTATATATTTTTGTTCATAATATTATTATTTAGATTCAATTTTTGAGTATTCAATTCATCAGAACATTTTAAATTCAATAAAAAAATACTATCAATATTCATACCTGCTTTTCAGATTTGGTTTGTATCATTGTTACATCAGCATAAGAGGTTCCAAAGGTTTCTGTAACAGCAGCGGGGCAACCTGTTTTTCGATCTCACCTGCACTCTAACTCTGAGTATGCGATTGACATTGAGGCTCTTTATTGGCGGTGCCAGCTGGGGTCTCAGCGGTGAGTCTATCAAAATGCTGCTGGCCGGAGCTCAGGTAAGCAGTGTGCTGGAGAGAGTCTATTAGAGCCCAGTAAAGCCATGTAATCACATTACATTTGCCTCCTCCAGCCCAGTGCCAGAAACGCAAGGCCACATTACAGAAAGACCCAGACAAACTCAATCATGTTTAGCCTCTCTCTTGCACACACACAGACATACCTTTACTTACAGTAGCTCAATGAGGGTACAGACTATTTTCTTTATAAATACTCAAAAAAGCTTAATTTTATTTATAGTAACTACAAACTAAAGGTCATTGCACACAGAGTCATACATTTTTGTATGCATATATATTTTTTTGTTGCTATCCTATCAAAATGCTTGAAAAAAATGTATGCAAAAAAGCAGATATATTAAACTGATCCCAAATATTTATA
>JAUYWG010000056.1:20126895-20150701 GCA_034779775.1 Enteromius afrohamiltoni
ACAAAAAAAAAAAAAATTATATATATAGATATATATATATATATATATATATATAACGAGATGCAAGTGTCCCTGTGGTGTGCCTGTCAATCCACACATTGGATTTTTAGAGCATGATGTGTGCTGCTGATGGCTGTTTGTGGAGTAGCTTTCATTAGATGTCTGTTATTTACAGAGGCTTTTGTTTGGCTGTGCTTTAATGGTGTAATCTGATGATATTAAGGCTTGTAAATGACAGCGTGGGCCTTAATCTGGACATTAAACACAACACCAAACTGTGTGAGGATTTAGGAAAAGCTCTAAAGCTCTTAAACACACCCCAACAGACAAACACACACACACACACACACAATAAAACACACTCCCTGACCTCTCCTCAATATGCACAAATGCTGAAATCTACATGTCTTGTGTATTTCCAATGGAGAACATCGGATCAGAAGACAACTTTACACTTTTTCTACATACACATTTACAATTTAACAAAACTTGGATATGAAGAGATGGAGAAAAGGCTTATTTCGGAACAGTTTTCTAAAAAAAATGGGTGAAGATAATAACCGTCATCTGATATAAATGCACAAAATGTGTGTGTCTTTAGGAAAATGTGTGTTGGCTTATAAGAAAGGCACACGCAAAATGGGGTTATAGCTCACAGGCAAAATTTTGATATCCTACCATGACATTCATTATGAATTCATTTTAATTGCAGATTACATCAGGTAATGAGAGCAATTTACAGATGGTTTGTCTGATAGTGTCCCTGGTGCTGATGCTAAATCACACACGGTATTCACTCCATTTTTCTTAAACGCTTTCAGAAAGCTCTTAGAGATCCATATGTTAGCTCATGTGTCAGATATATATGGAACTATATCTCGCTAATAAAGCTCTGTTTGTTTGGAAAACACAATGAAACGTCTGAGAAGAAAGCCACATTCTCTGTTTGAGATGAAACAGTCAGCACATGGAGGGCTTTTTACTTTGGGTCCAGCTGAACTGCCTTTACTATGAGACTGACCTCACAGACCAGAGACAAGCACGACTGCACATACACACGCTGCCTGAGAAAGACATGAAAATGCTCAGATTTAAAGGAATAATAAGCCTATAAAGAAATCTCATTATTTTCTCACCCTCATTCTGACACCAAACGCTGTTATTTTCTCAACAGAAAATGAAAGGATTCTTAAACAAACCTTACACAGGTCTACAAAAACTGTTCAGTCTTAACACCTTTGGAAAAGTGTAAAAAAAAAAAATCAACCTTATGACTTACCTATTTTTAAAGTGTTCTAAAGACACGCAATAGGTTTGTGTGAGAAATGAATCCACATTTAGCCTGTTTTTCCTGCGGAAATCTTTCCTTCTTTTGCAGCTCTCAAAACTGCTGTCATGTTGTGAATCTGAACCAGAAACAAATGAAACCTTACAGCTTTGTATGTCAATGGCCTCTTACCAAACTAATTACATTTATATATGCACACAGTACTGTGCAAAACAGAAACATGGTTTAAAGTGGAACTTATTTCTATCTTTTGCGGCAGCATGTCAGTTGGAAATTTAAGTTTACATTTCCAAACATTATTTTTTGTCATTAATTGTATTAATGCAGTGAGATTATAGTCTGCACAGGGAGTCTGACAACAGCCAGTGCTCCACACAGAGATCTGATCTGATCATCATCCAGTCTGTCTGGAATGACATGAAGTAACGGAGCATACTCAGAGACTAAATCCAGAAGAACTGTGGCAATGTCTCCAAGATGAAAAAAACCTAACTGGAACGCTACAGTACTGTTCAAAATTTGAGACACTCGTGGAAAAATGCTGTAAAATGAGGATGCTTTCTAAAATAATGACATAAATAGATTTAATTTATCAATTAAACTTCTATTATTTGATATTACAGCTTTTGGTAAAACAGCTTCTGTTCCAAGGTACACTTGCCCATAGTTTTTCAGGTAGCTTTCCAGCTTTTTGAAGCATCTTGGAGACGTTGGGAAGGTTCTTCTGGATTTAGCCTTTCAGTTTGATTTTCTTAGAAACAAAATGTCTGAAAATGTTAACCAAAATACTTTTTTTTTTTTTTTTATCAAGTTCACAAAACATTTTTTTCATTAAATGTAACTTGATTTTCTTAAATAAAATCTTAACAAAATAAACAAAAACTACAGTCAGACAAATGAATACATAAATAAATATGAAAATTTACGAATATTGAGATTTTTTATCCTTTTTTTGGACAATTTTAACTAAAATGAAACTACACATACGCACACACAAATTACACAAACAAACTATAATAGTATATAAATGATACTGATATTACACTGGTAAACCAAATGTCCCTATCAAAACATCTGCATTATTGAAACATTTGTTTTGTGACATAGAACGTGGGCGGACATTATGCAAATATGATACTTTGTGACGTGTGGCCGTAACAAAAAAAGATTTGAATTGTTGACAACTAGTTTAGGCGAATGTGAGCCGACTCTTTTTTTTTGATAGACAAAAACTTCATTTATCGTGCACTGTCTGCATCACAACTTTGCAGATAGGTTATGTTCACATACAGCTACATGACACACTGCATGAAAGATCATGTTTGACAAAGCATAATAGGGGCACTTTAACCATTCTGACCAAACCCACATTGTAGCTCAAATTTTAGGTCAGGACTATCCGTCTGGCTGAAAAACTGGGTGGAAAAAAAACAATCCCAACGACAAATCCAACACTAGTGTCACAAAAATGGCATGCCTCACCTTTAATAAACACTTAAAATGCATATTCATCACTTTCTAATTTAAAATTGTTCTGTAATCCCAACAACCAGCGACCATGTCCTCACAAGTTGAAATTAGCCAAGAAAGTGTCCCCGTCTTGTAAACATGTGTCCCATAAATGAGGCTAGAGGTGACGTCTGGAGTAAAACTGTTCCAATCAGATTCATCACACTCACCCTTCAAGCTCTCGCTCTCCTTCTCTTCATCCACCTGTCAGACTGGACAAATTGAATTTGTCTTCCTCCAGTAGCTCTCTGAAGCTCTAAACAGCACATTAGTGTCTACAGTCATCAGAGCTGTCAAAGGCAATCTGTTTAGTGTGACGCGGGGCGACGTGAATAGCCGCGCCGTGTGACATTACACTGGCGCTCTCGCTCCGCCACTGATAATTGCTTTATTTGAAGTGGCCGATCATTACGGCTCTAACGCTGAGGGCTCATGTACCCTGACATTCCTTTTAGCTCTGAGATGAAGTTTCATTTACAAGACCTGACGTCCCTATTTTTTCCTCTCTCTCTCCCAACAGTTGTCCTAAAACCCATCGCTATGACAAACCTGCAGTCAACAGAGAATGCCTGACACTGAATGGTGGGAGACGCGGGGTTGAAGTTTGTGCGAATTTGAACAGAACTGGAGAAGCACTCCAATGTGCTTCCAGAGATACCAAGGTTTTACCATGGCACATGCCCAAAAAACACTATAACACACAAGCGCTTTTTGATTAATGTACTGACTACATTTACAAAACATAGGGTACTTTGATGGTATTTTTGACATGTATTCTACCATAGTTGGTAGGGATACTCATTTTAACCGGTTAACCGTTAACTGACCGATTTGAATTTTGACCGATTAATACAATCAGTTAAACGGTTTAAAGGGTCATTTTATTTATTTATTTCAGTATTTTACCTACTCATATAAAATCTCATTTTATTGGCCACATTCACACAGCAGCAGAACACAGTTGTTGAGTCCTAATACAGGGAGTGACATCCGCGTTTTGTAACGGAACTCACCTGGAAATGATCAGAACTAACAACCGTGTTCTCGGAGCACACGCGCGGTGTGAACGGAACTGGACTCGTCATTCACTGCTGAAGAGAGCCGCTCTGAAGCACAAACGTGCATCTACCGGGTGTTTTTATGTGTGTTCTGGGTAACTTATAGTGATGGAGAAATGAGCTGCGTGTAATCTGAAAGTTTTATTAGATCTCGTCAGTTTTGTGTTCTGTGCGCAATTCATATGGTCCGCTTTCCGCGCAAAGCTGCTGTCAGTTAATGAAGGTTTGATGAAAGAACTCGCGCCTCGATTGGACAGAAAGTGGTAAGACTTAGTTTTGTGGACGTTGCCATGGCTGATATTAATTGGGTCACTGTTGCTAACTTTTTTTCTTTTGTTTTCTTCGTCTTCTGTTGTTTGCTAGTTTTTGCGCATGTTCAATGAATCCGCAGAAAACAAATATTACTATTTTAACGGGTCACAGGCGCTTATCCTTTCTAAAATAATGTTGTTAGTTAACCGGTTAATAGTCGGTAGTGTAGAAAAACCAGGGTATGTGAATAAGAGGACCATGGGAAATTTTGCAGTATTACAGTATTAGCATTTTACAGTTTACTAAAGTACAGTAAATTACTTTTTGATAATGTACTGAATTATTAGAAAACATATGGTACTATGACGTCATCAAGCACACCATTTTATTGGTGAAAGGCCAGTTGGATGGAAACATGCTTTCTTTGTCGATAACAAAAGAACGTAAAAACTGTATGGAAACTAGGCTACTGTTACATGATTGGCTGTTAGCGTATCACTCCCTACATTGCTAGGTTACCAGAGAGCGAGTACCTTTGTTAAGGCAACCAAACTAGCTCAGCAACCTCTGTTTTCTTCCGATGAAAATAAAAAATATAGAACGTTTTATCGAACACATTTTTTTACTGATATCGCAATACATATCATTAGGTACTACCACAAATAGTGCCACAGCATTTTGGTCATACCACGGTACTACCATAGCATTTTTAGTACCACAGTAATACCACCTAATACCATGGTATTATGTTAACACCACTATGATTTTACATATACATGTTTAAAAACCATGGTAAATGTACTGATAAGGTACCACTGTATCTTACCATGGTAGTACCATGGTAGCGCTGGTATGTGAATTTTAGTATTGACATCGGCATCTGGTACTGCTCTATGTTACCACATAACTTTTTGCAGCAGCAAACCACTTCAGTGTAATGATGGACAGTGGAAAGAGTTTGGCAGGCAATCTACCATAGTCTGTGGTTAAAGCAATCTGCTGATCATCCAGTTAAAGCCAGAGACTCCGGAACAGAAGACAATTATATTCACAACACTGCAGAGCAAAAACATATCCTGCAACTAGATCGTTCAGCTCACTGCACTGTGACAAATTTCATACTGAATGGATAATAAGGTCATTATAAGGTCCAGCTATAATAGAGCCATGGAGCCAACATGCTCCATGATCCACAGACATAGGACTGGGGACTGGGGGCTCCTGTGGGTGCCGGAGTCAGGAGTAAAGCTGGTTTAAAATTGTGTTTGATAGCACAAGCTGACATTTGGGTTTGTGTAATATTTACAGTGTAGAGGTCTGGATGGAGACCATTAAAGCAAAATGAAGCAGCTAACAAAAGCAAATTCCAGACCTGTAGTATGGGTAAAAAATGAGAGTAGAGTGTGTGTATCTGTGTGTGTGAGAGAGACGTTTTACCCTTCACAGCACACTCCCTCTGGGATCCTAGAGCCCATTTACAAACCCTCTTCAAAAAATTGCTCACACACGCATTATCACTCTCTGAATGTGTGTGTGTGCTCACAGCTACTCGAATACATATACTGCCATACATCATATATATATATATATATATATATATATATATACATATAAGTGCACAAAAGTGTGTATATGCGCACAAGTGTATGAGGCCGTCAACGGCCCATCTGTCCTCATGTTAGGAGCATGAATTGTTCATCTATCCAGGGTCCATTTGTCACGAAGAGACCAATTCACTTCTTACAATCAGTTTTATATGATACCACTCTTTTTTTTTTCTAAAAAAATTGTGACACACTACCATTCAAATATTTGGGGTAAGTAACATTTTTTTTTAAGTTTTAAATATTCTATTTTTTCAAAGAATCCTAAAAAAAATTGTAATTTAAACAATAATATAAAACAAAATTACTAAGCAGCATTGTATTAGCTGTATCAGCATTGATAATAAAATATATATATATATATATATATATATTAAAAACAATATTTATAAGTGAGTACCAATAGTAATTGATTTAGCATCAAATCAGCATAGAATCATTTCTGATCATGTGAAACTAACGACTAAAAGCATAACAAATCATAAAATTCCAAATTAAGAAACACATTTTATTTATTTCTTATAAAGAAATATCAGTTGCTCAGTATAATAATGAAAGTGAATGGAAATGGAAATTATGATCAGAAAAAAAAAAGAAAAACATGAGAACATGCTTTTCTCCTTCAACATGTGCTGTTCATTTACTCATCCCGTTCATCAATGAAACACCTCTTCCAAAAAAAAAAACAAAAAACACTCTAATTCTCATCTTTCTAAAACCTTTCACTGCCCTAAAAAAGCTTTTTTTTCTGAATAGAGCCGCTGCTTACATTTCTGTTTCTCTTTCCTCCTGCTGTTTGTCACTCTTTCACCCTCCCAGAATGAAACAGTGTGAATTAAAAACCACGCAAACAAAGAAGTCCATTAAATTATGTTGGGAGAAGTATGAAAGCACACACTAAATGAGGTACGGAAAGAATTATTCCTTGTGTGCGAGTCCTTTGGGAAAACAGCGGGAATATATGCACGCGTCACATGAACACACACACATGCTCAGTGGTATGATAATGTGATAGTCTGCCGTCAAGGTCATGCTCACCTCTACGTCTGCGGAGGGAGCCAAAATCATCAAATAACACACTCAACAGCAACAATATGGAAATTAGGACCATTTTCTGAAATCGCCCTGTGCATGCTTCAATATCAAACTCGTAGTCATATTAACATGTAGCTGCTCTGTGAAGTGCTACCGTGTGACAACATGTTAAACAAGTGACTCTACTAAAGCATAAATATACCATAATATATATGTTTGTAGATTAGGTAAGTTTACATACTTGTTTATCTGAAGAACATTGCTACAGTCAGTTATTCTCCTTTAAAAATGTGTGTTCCGGCCCGGAATCTGCCAGTTTATCCGATTGCATTTTGGTACCCAGGTTGCCATTTTGGTGTAAAACACAGCATGTTTCATTTCATTCATCGCCATGTGCACTCGTTCCTGTTTGTGTTGTCAATCTGGCAACCTGCATGCATCAAGTCTGAGAAGGAGAGCCCGGATGGGAAAAAATCCTCTCGAATTGGTCTCCAGTTGTACTGCAATACCTAGTTCAACCATTCTATATACAGCACATTTAAGATTTTTTTTCTACAGCATTATTTTACACTATAAAACTCATTCAGAGTTTTGACAAATTGCCAGCGGATATTTATAAAATATTATGATCAATTTCACTATTAAATATTAAAATATTAAAAGAATTAGTCATTTAAAATTACAATTTAAAGAAACCTTACTAAACAGATTTTGAGTAATTTAGCATTACATCACTTGCTCAGCAATGGACCCTCTGCAGTAAATGGGTGCCATCAGAATGAAAGTCCAAAGAGCTGATATAAACATCACAATAATCCATATGACTCCAGTTTATCAATTAGCATCTTGTAAAGCAAGTGAAGTCTTTCTAAGGAACACAACTATTTACTTTAAACCATCACTTCTAGTCTTAATCTGCCTGTCCACATCAAAATCCATAAATCCATGTGTGTTTACAACTGTTTTAGACTGTTTTTGCTTGTAAAAGCTGCTTGATCTCTAAATATGTATCTTCTGATTCTGACAAGAGGACGTTTAACACAGAAACCAATATGTTAAGCAAAGGTCTCATATTTTAGTTGAAAGCAACAGTTTTACATGCTTCAGTGGTGGATCTGTTTCCTACTTTATACAGTTTGAATTGATGGACTGGACTGAACTGGAGTGGATTATTGTGATGTTTTATTAGCTATTTGGACGTTGACGGCACCCATTCACTGCAGAGCATCCGTTGCTGAGCAAGTGATGTAATGCCAAATTGATCTAAATCTGTTCTAGTTGCGTGTAACTACTGTATAATATTATACACTGAAAAACAGCTTTGTTGTACTTACTTTGGGAAACTGTTTTACAGGGATCAAAACCTTCTGTCCCAGTTTCATGTTCTTGTTGATGACCACATCGATGAACTTTTCATCCTCTTTGTCTTCATCTTTCTGAACCTTTTCGATTTCTGTTAAGAGAGACAGAGACAGGAAGAGTTTGTCAAATCATTATCGAGGTAGAATAAAGGTTTATCCGTGTGAATCTCAGGTTTAGATAAGCTCAGTTCTGCCATTTGCCCGATGTCATTTGTACCAAGCATATTTTGACTGATCGGTGGACTGTGAAATAGCTTCCAATGGCCAAGCTGTAATTCAATTGGATGTGCTTGTAGTCATATCTAATAGACATTTCTCTGCGATTGGTGGATATTTTTGTTAGTGAGGCAAGCGTTGTCTGATTAGACATTAAAGTATGCAAATGAGCTCTTCGAACATGCACAGAAGTCTTTGTTGTTGTGGGACACAGTGGGGTGCTGGGATATTAGTTACATTAATGAGTTCTTGTATGAGTGCGGGTACTCGTGATGCATTGCTTTATTGGGACGGAGTGGGTTTGCTACTCATTGATATACTAAGCGGAAAACAGTATGGAGAAGGACATTTCAAAGGCACTGGCAAGAAGATGGGGAAATTAAAATGTCCATCGCTCTTTCAACATCCACATGAACCGGACAGCATAAAATTGGTCAACCAAACGCAAGATTTATATTATCCAATATAATGCAAGTCGGATAATAGTTATCTGTAAAAATGATTCATATAAGATGTAATAACATATTATAATATTAATACAGATAGATACTCCAGTGCTGCTGACTCTTAAAAGGGTCATACGGTGGTACATGCTTTTTCAAGCTGTTTGGACTGAAATGTGTGTTGGGAGTGTGCGTACACAACCAACCTACAATGATAATGATCCACCAGTAGTTTTCTTTTTATTTAATGAAAATAAGTTGCCCTGAAATTTTTGAAATCAAGCCATTCTCAAATGCATGTCGGTGTGGCGTCACACAGACAGAGGCCACTCCCACGATAGTTGATTGACAGCAGCGTGTCTTATCTCAGACCCGCCCTGAGTGAGCCGTCGTCAGATCGAGACGCAGAAACAAGCAAGACTCCTAAGAGATTGAGGTGTTTTGTTGTTGAATGGATTAATGAACATAGCAGTAGTCATTTTTAGTGATATGCGGTGAGATATGTTACTCCTAAAACTTGCTGCATACAGGGTTTGTGGCCATGGGTCCTGTTAACAGCACATATATCAACTTTTATTTAAATCCTGAATTGATTATACTATAGTAAAGAAAGCAAGCAAATAGCGCTTCCATGTTTAGAATTGAGTGAATTATGACTGTCACCCAGTATCTTAATTTATTTCCTTATTAATATTTTAATTTATTATTATTATATCTTATATTAACCATTTGCACACACCAGTATTATATGACTCGCCCCCTCCCAACCACAGATGCCAGTTACAACCCACTTTTTCTGCTTTTTTCAGACAATTTCTTACATTTTTCACTCCTTATGAACAACAAATTTTCTCGGTTTGACCGTTTTGAACATCCATAAACAACGCAAAACACAGGAATTCTGAGTTTCTGCTACTGATTCCTATAGAGAAAAATCTCTTCCTGCTCTCCAGCTGTGATTCACACGTCCTCAAAACCAAGTGATTGCAAACAACCTATTGAACATAGGACAGGTTCAGAGAAATTCTCTACAACAGGCCCAATTTCCAGATCAGAACATATGGATTTGTGTTAGGCTTGTTAGACTTTGATTTGTTTGCTCTCTAATATTCGTCAAAAAGTAAAGGGCTGTGAAAAATGAAGACTTGTGGGAGAAAGGAAAAAAGTGTCAGTAGACACTGTTGCATTAATTAGATTATCTTCTAACTAGGCTAATATTCAGTAGAGGGTTGTAACGGTTTTCATGGTATGATATTTGAATGAGAAGTTATCTTGGTTTCACGATATATGGTATTAAACAACAAAAACAGCATGTTTTATGGTTGAACAGATGTTTATTTAAATTCCATTAATCAAAAACTGATTTTATCATTGATTATATACGTCACAACCCCAGCCGGGAAAGTGCCATCGAGCTCCGCTAGAGGGCACTCCCTCCATTCCATCTTATATCAGACTCTCTGTTACTCAGACTCCATCTCCCAGAACACACCTCTCCTCCACAGCTGTTCCTTGTTTGCTTCAATCTACCACTCATTAGCATCTGTATAAATACCAGTCTGTTTTAACTATCCAGTGCGAAGTTTTGTGATATATCCGTCTGCCAATTCTGAGCGTTATATTCCGTGTTTTATTTCCTGTGTTAAGATTCTGGACTGTTTACCGTTTCTGTAAATTTGCTGCCTGCCTTTGGATTATCTGGCTGTTTTCTCAACTCTGATTTAAGCCTCACCACTAAATGTCTGTTTGCCGTTGTTTGACCCTGATCTGCCGACCAAAAATAAATCCTTGCACATGGATCCGTACGCCTCTGGTTCTTTCGTGACAATATATTAGTTATACAACTTATATTTACCATTAATAATTCATACCAATTAAAACATTCTAAAAATAAGTCTGACTAAATTTGTCTGTATTTTTATGATATAATACAAAATATGCTACTATCAAAAACGGTGGCAATTACTTTAATGCATAAAGCTTTAACAATAATTTAGTGAATGTTTTAAAATGTAATCAAATTAAATAAATTTTTATCCTTTTGTTTTCTTAAAGGGCTGCATATTTTAATAATAAAAAATTTGCGGAAAATCATATTCCTTAAAAGTTTCTATAAATTGCTATTTTAGAAGTAGGCTTCAAGAATTTCTGCCAATTTCTACAAGTTTAAAAGCAGACTTTTATTTTGACGGGCTGTGGTGTAGAGCTTTGAGTGTCAGTGTACTTGACAGCCGTTTTCTCAAATAACATAATGGAAGGATTATTAATTATTCTCTCAGTGAGTGAGTCTCTCAGTATTTGTACTGGAAACACTAGAACTTGGAAGCATGTACTGTAACTGGTCACTGGTTTTAACAGTCCCTAACTTCTTAACAAACAACCCAGAAACTTTACAGCACTTCAAAAGACTTTAAATATGAAAAACATTTGTAATGTTCTATTCCAGAATCTGTCATCTTGTGATGATTATTGCACTTCAATATTCAACTCTCTTTTCCATTATTTGTGCTTGGGTGAGGGCAGTTTATGCAAAATTAAGACATCCTACATTTCCTCAACTAATCAGGAAAACACTTCTATTCAAAGATTTATGAAGAGTCATCAAAAATAAACCCATCCTGTCTGAATCTGAGACCCATTATACAAAGCGTGCATTATGATTATTACAAACTTAAATGGCGTGACTTCCTTAAATCAGATCAATATGAAAATTAAATGCTTTTATTTTAATACTTATATTGTTTGTATTCCTACAAACGTTATGCTTAAATATTATCAATCTATGGCATCTTTTTGAGAATACATAAAAAATCTGTCAAGCAAAAATTTGCAGAGACATGTGTAAAACATGGTAAATGATCTTTCGTGATATACTGTATGTACACTTGTAGAACACGTGCTCGGACTGCACAACATTATCCTCCAGAATTTGGTTGCTGGGAGACTTTTCTGCCAATCAATAGACTGTTAAAGCTAACGGTGAGTATGAGATATTATAGTTTGGAACTGTATTTTCTCTTTAAGTTAGTGCTTGATGCTGGGGATTTGACGTTGCCCAGTTAGAGTTTGTTGTCAAGTCTCATCTGGGATTTGTGTGTCAAACTGTATTATAAAATATCAAATTAATATCTAAGTATATACTCAGAGAACAGGGAAGAGAAGAAACGCTGCATCCTTTCCCCGCTTCGTTTCCCAGGTCCACAGAGACAGCAGATTCAGTGGGCTGTGGTTCATCTCATTGTTTCGTATCATTATTCCTGTAGTCGAGGGGCACAAAAGGCACCCAGGAGAATACTGTGAAAAACATAAATTTCCCTACTTAGATAACTAGCAGCCTTTACAGAATCTCCATTCAGGTGATTGTGACCTACCAACAAATCTAAGCTCTGCAACAATAACAGCTATATTTTTATTGGAGAATGGACTAAAACCTCCACTTTCACATATTTATCAAATTAAATATTAAATATATTACAAGTCGAATTTTTGTTAAAATGTATTCTCAACAAGGGAGCATTTATTTGAACAAAAACAATATTGTGAAATATTATTACAGTTTAAAATAACCATTTTATATTTGAATATATATTAGAATTTTATTCATTTCTGGGATGTAAAACAGAAATTTTTGGAAAGGCATTACTCTTCAGTGTCACATGATCTTTCAGAAATCATTCTACTATGCTGATTTGCTGCTTGATTTAATGAATAGAAAATAGAAAGGAACAGCATTATTGAAATAAAAATGTGTAACAATGTTTAAGTCTTCTCTACTGCCTCGTTTGATTCATTTTATGTATTCTTGCTGAATAAAATTACACTGTAAAAAATTACTGTGATTTTAACTCTAAAAAACTAAAAATGCTATGCTTTTTGTCTTTGAAATAACTGTTTCTTCTTACTGTTCATTAGGGTTGTTTGTTACATGTTTGTTACATGTAATGTTGTTAAATGAATGTTTATTGCATATTACAGTTTAATGAGTCTCACTATGATGATGTTTCCAGTTTGTGTGAATGACACTGAGCACCTTCTATATATGTTCATATTTAAAAGCTGCTTGTGATGGGCTTTGGTTCATCATGTTACTTTCTCATCACCACCTGCATTTGGTGCTTATCAGTGTATTTCAAAGATACAAAACGGTTTTTAGTACTTAAATAGGTTGGTGTTAGTGGTGGGCTGTTATCGGCGTTAACGTGCTGCGTTAACTCTTATCGCACGATAAAAAAAAAAAAACAAAACTGTAAATTTAACTTAAAACGATAAAACCTAAAATGCTGTTATCGTATTTTTTTATGGTCGAATTCTGGCAACCACAGCTTTTTTTTTCAGCGTATTGATGTAATTGAAGATGATGTAACTGTGTTCACTAAAGGAATTATTAGAAGACATTTGTACATAGAATGTCAGTGTATTTGTGTTGAAAATGATAGTGACTTAGTATACCTGAAACACTTCAAGCCAAATCAATATTTCAGTGCATTTTACACATGTACAGACTGCACATGCTTTGTGAATAGGATGCAGGGGTTTACATTAAAAAAATATGAAGTGCTTGATAGTCTTGAGGTCTCAAGACTATCAAGATTATGTAATTTCCCACCAAAGCTCATAGATTTACATTGAATTTCCAGTCGTGATGAAATGCATGCAGGGCAGCACTGTATCAGAGTTCAGGTGGGGTGAAATGAATAGTACAACGAAAGAAATTTGGGCTTTTTAATTTAAAATTCATAAACTGGCATGATTTGTGGGATTAGGATGGACTCCCCCATAAGACTCCAGCAGAGGAGAGGAGAGCCAGAAAACGCTCCATTAACTCCTCAAATTTCACTTCCTGCTCACAAAGTAGTGGCAGAAAGAGGAGATTGGCAATAACATTTCAAACAGAAGCTCTGAGAGATGGGAAACGCTCAGAGATCCAGGAACAGACCATACAATGCGGCGTCTGCTTCTAGGCAAGATAAAGAAAAATAAATTTTTCATATACAAACATGAATAAAGGTCTGAAATGTCTGTTTAAGACTATCCAAAAATACAGTATATCATATTTTAAACCAGTTTTGGACATATTATGTACCACATGATAAAAAGGCCTGCGCACAGGTCCAAAGCAAACTCAGATTACTGAGGAAAAAGCTTGAAAAACAATCACACAAAAAACACATGCGTTTAAGAAAACAGCAACAAAAGCATTTTCAGAGGTCTGAAGTACAAAGGCGTGCTTCTCAAGACAAAAGATGTGTCAAACATCCAAACTAATACTGGTCATACTTGACAGAACAGCTGACAAATGTTAAATGTTAAACATTCTCTCAAGTACACTTTCAAGTACAAAACATTTCTCCACCCTTCACTTTCCACTGCGCTTTCTTTGTGTAGAAATACAAATACAGCACGGGGTGCGACCGAAGAAGAGAAAAACGTTATCCTTTGTGACGGCAAACAATGTCAAAGTGCAGAGAATTAGGTGTCAATCAGCAGCATTCATCTCATGAATTTAGCCCGTGTTGCATAAATAAAGCTCTTGTGCTTCTTGAACCAACCACAGAGTGCTATAGAATTTAACCAGACGAAACAGAGGCCTAAGGTTCTTCAGTCATCTTAAGTGAGGAGTTTTCTACTTTCTAAATGGAGGTGTGGGCTCAATTCTACCAATTGGCACAAAGTGATGGTGCTCGAAGGATAAAGGCTTGTAACCAAACAGATTTAGGTTTAAACCTTGTAACAGACAAAGTATGAGCTCTTATCATTATATACATTCATTTCACAGATGTTTTTATCCAAACCAATTTCTGCAAAGTAAAGAATTATACAAACACATTAACTGGTGGTTGGATGCATGGTAGTTATAGCATGGTAGTTATAAGACGTGTCAAGGTAAAAAAAAATCAATTTTTGAAGTAGATTTTAATAAAAGTTCAATGTCCAAATGTTGACTATAACAAAAAAAGAACTTGGGCATACAAGGGTATTATACTTTTAATTACAACAACTATTTGGCAAACTATAAAGATATTCATATCCTAAAACTAGCCAGTTATTATGTTAATAAGAGCTTGCCTATAAATTTAAAATTTGATCATTAATTTCTACACAAATCTGGGCTGTTTTTTTCAAAATGCTTACTGTATTAATATATAATTTTTTTAGCATTAATTATAAAATATAACCTTAACTTATGCTAATTCAGTGTCAAATCATAATATTAGAATGATTTCTGAAGGACCATGTGACACTGAAGACTTAGGAATTGCATTTTAAAACATAATACAATCAAGTTATTTACAGTAACAGTTATTTTAAATTGCAATTATATTTTACAGTATTACTGTTTTTTTCCCCCTTCTATTATTACATGATTTTAAATGAACAGTACGTGCGAACGATTAATCACAGCTGGCTCCTCCTTTCCCAATCAGCCTATTAAGTTTTCCTTAAAACAGAGCGAAATCCCGTTCTCTGGATTCTCGTTCTTTGCATCCCTCTGCCTTTAAACCTCACCTTCCTCCCGGGGGAATAATTAAATCAATCAAATCAAATAAATATTCAAATAAAGCTGTAATGCTCTCAAACATTTGAGAAGTAGTCTCTCTCTCTCTCTCTCTCTCTCTCTATACAGTATATATATATATATATATATAAACCTGTCTCAAAAAACAAAGACGCAGTGAGAATATTCCTTATAAAGTATTTTCATATTGGTGCTGAGAATAATTCCGATTCCGAGATTACATTTTCCCTTGAGGCAAAAGCTGGAAGACCACAAATTGCAGCAATGTATTATGTTGCAAGACAATACTAACCAACTGGTGAGTAACTCCGGCCACTTTTTACATGCATTCATAGCTTGGCGAAAAATGGTTTCAAACCATGCCAGTATCTCAGCATCCAAACCATAACATATTCAAGGCACAACTCTGCTTACAGTCCTGGATTGACATGGAAGGTGCAGAAAATGTAACACTAAAACCAAGAGACAAAAGCTTTCTTAGCTCCATGTTGATATGTATCGGCTCAAAGTAGAATGCGGAACATTTTTGGGATAGTTATTGATTTCCATATATTTCTGCAGTCTCCGGTTCCTCTGTTTTATACGGTTGTGCACAGTCCAGTTCTCGGCCGGGGCCGTGGAGCGTCGGCGTAACAGAATAGCAGCAGCAAATGAAAAATAAGATACGTGTTGTGAAACACTTTAGACCGCTTTTTCAAGAGTGGGCTGGCGTGACGGATCGCAGATCAATACCAGCGGCTGCCCGCTGTCATCGCCCCATGTCACCCTGCCCACATCTCATTCCTGCAACCCTCCCTCTGGACTCCGACCCGCTCAACGCAGAGAAAGAAAGAAAAATGGCTATAGATTTCCATGACAACCAACACATTCCTTTTTTCCCCCTCGGGAAAAGCATGTTGCGATGTGATGTGTTAAAGCTGCAGACTGGAGTGACAGAGAGTGTGGCCTCCGAGGCTCAAACACTCTCTTTCTCCACGCCGGTTTCAAATGACGAACACCAGCACCATCCATATGCCAATTTAACTAAATCAGTGCAATCTTCAGGGCATTTCTTTGTGTCGTAATCTCTGGTGTCTCCCCACGTTCCCATAACGCGCTCAGATTGTAAAGTAAATGAGAGCGAGGCAGAGTGGAAATATATTTCTTAATTATGAAACAATTCTTTCTACAGGCAAAGCTGTAATGAAAAGCGGATAAGTCACAGGGAGATGGTGACGGCGGCGCAGCGGGAGGTCTCACTCGCAAGCATGTATGCTGAACTATTTTCTATGAATTTAGATATTTCTGCAGCTGGTTTCTAATAAAAAAATCACAAATCAGTTTGCACAAATACAATCCTTCCTAAATAATAAGACAAGGCTGTGTTTAGTAGTAAATGTGCTATAGTGATGGACGGCACGGGCAAAATCTATTATCATGGTATGAATTGTTTTGCACTGTGGAACACGTTTATCATAGTTATTTTTTCTGGAAATAGGTTTTATATTAAACAGCTACCTGGTCTCATAAACATATCTTGGAGCACTTTTTAGCAAGACACGAAATATGTACCAACAAGTACATAACACTGCATTTTCCAAAAGAAATGAAATCTGAGAGCTTTTTTCATTTTCACACAAACAAATTTTAATTAATAAAGCATAAAGTTATGACTTCAAAACAATATTAATATGCTGGGATATTTGAAAACTATATATCTTGTTGTAGTTTTTATCAGGTAAGAATAAAAGACTTAATCTTAATTGTTCTACATTTTTGAACAGCAGTGTAGAGATATAATAAAAAAAATAAAAAAAGGATGGAATATGGTTATTAAATGCGTAATCACATTTTGGTGCAAGAAATATATATATATATTGGTAAGATGACAGAAACATTTTGGTTTAATGAGAGGCATAAATAAACATAACCTGTGAACACAGACCAGAAACCTTATTTGCATGACATTACAGTCTGAATACCTTGTAATTTACCTATTAACATAAATACTCCTGATCCATGTGATGCATTTGTATCAACTCTACATTACACTGACAATATTGAGTAAACAAAATACTACAGTGTTGCAAAAGGCAATTCCTGAACTATCATCTCAAGCTATTATATGTTGATATACCATGCATGTTACTCTTATTATAGTATAGATGCATTGAAAAAAACATCAATAACCTGAGATCTCTGCTAACTGAAATTTCTTCAGGAAAGTCGTATTTGTATAAAGATCCTGTAGTGTGCTGTGCTTCCACATTAAAATTCAAAGCACATGCGGAGCACTGGGATGTCATTAAGTGGGGTCAGGCTGCCCTTTTATACTAACCACTTAATGGGTTTGTACAGTAGTGTACTCTACATGATAAATGAACTCAACTGTAGAGATTACTAAAGCATGTTCAGGGAAATCCTACAGCCGTGAACACAGTTCAGCAACAGCTGGTCTGATTGTTTATGAATTCTTTATCATGTAAATGATATATATACATGAGATCATATACAAACATACACACATTTGCATATATATATGTACTGTGTGTGTATAGATATTAGTGGTGGGCCGTTATCGGTGTTAACGTGCTGCGTTAACACGAGAAAATATTGCCGTTAATCTATTCACAAAGTTGGGTTGGGAGCTGGGTCTATACTACGCAAGCTATGATGACTTTCACCTTGATATTTTAGCACGGATGTATACCGAGCCAAATTTAACTGTAGCCCTATTCGGACGGGACAAGTTTTCTAAACTACTGTACGTGTGAGCTTCAATTTTTATCACCGGTCGTCCTTGATCTTCATGTACCATTTGGGACGGGACTACCACCTTCGTGTTTATTACAGAGGTGAGAGGGTCTGTTTTGTAGATCTGGGCATCACAAAGATCACACGCTCTGTATGCGTGCATTGCTACAGTCATTCAGATTGATTACAATTCGTATAATCACAAATACCATGGTGACGCTAAATAGTATAGCAAAACCATGTTAATGTGTGGTTACTTTTGTCACGCCCCAGGCGCGCCATGAGACGTTTGTGTATGTTGTCATTTCATGTCCATGTGCTTTGTGTTTGTTTTCATTCGTGTTTCCCCATGTGCTCCTGTCATTTGAAACCCCGCCCCTGTCCTTAGTGTGTAATTGTCTCCCCAGGTGCTGTGAGTTTGATGTATTTAACCGTGTCTTTTTGTCTCATTGTATCCGTCGTTGTTTGAATGTCACCGTGTTCGTCTGCCCTGCTTTTTGAATGTGTTGTCTGTGTAAATCCCTGCACTTTCATTCAGCCTGTTTTTGCACTTTTTAATATTTGGCACTGAAGTCCTGCCTGCCTTGCCTCTGTCTGCTGAGAAATGGGATCGCGACAACACTCGCTGCAGCCCAGATGCATTTGTGACAACTTTAGTTAATCTATTATGATTTTTATTTGTAAACCCATGTTTAATTTTGAAAAAGTGCAAAAGTGCAGAAATGAACGTGAGTAATCTTACTTGATGCTGATATTACAATAGCCACACTTAACAGTTTACGTGATCTGGCTCTTTATTTGTATTTATTTATTTTATATATCAAAATATATTAAACATGCGTGTGGTAAGAGCATCTATGGCATATCGCGTTGGCTAAAACACACAACGAAACGCATTGTGAAAAACAATTTCACAGGCATCGCATTCGGACTCTAGAATTATCACAGAGGTTGTGAGAGAAAAACACAGACATGGCAGATTCAGATGGGTTTAAAATCACCATGTACATCTGTGAAACAAAACATTCTCTAACGACCCCCTGTAAAACTACTCCCGTCCGAACAGAGCTTTAGCTTTAGCTGTAGCACACATATTCTGAATGCATTTGGCAGAATTCAAATGAGCCATTTTAATCTAGATTAATTTCAAAATTAAGCACTTGGAAACAGTTTGCAGTAGGTAGTTATTTAGCAAACTGTAGATATCAAAAGGTGAAATTCCGTAAACACCTAATTGAAGTTTCACATTAAGTGGTTTCCCATAGAAAACCATTAACCAAAGGAAAACACTGAACCATCAAGCGGAATGCGTCTGTATTACAGCCTCATCTGCTTTCCTATGTAAACTACACATTATTAATACAAAGATAAATAACTTTGACATTTCATATTACTGTTTTTGTATTACAATTTTTTGTTACGCCGTTTGTTGAAATATTGTAATATTGCCACGGGTGCTTAATATGGATTGCAAATTGCCAAAATTTTGTTTACAAACCCTTGGAATGGTTAGAGTTAGGACGATTCTAATGGCCAGACAATGGAATCCCCAACCCCACCTCCACCCCCATACCGGTGTTTTCTACGCGATTTCTACCGCAGGGAGACCACCGGAACGTGATTCGTATGCAGACCACCATTGCATTGTCTACTAAGGTGAAGGGGTGGACAGGGCCCAGAAACCGTTACTGAATAACATATCTATAATGCATATATAAATTCGTACCTGCACGAATGGTCATTTGAACCAAGGTGTATAGTGTTAACCGAGATCGTTTCTAAGACGCAGCAGAAATGCCAGTGTAAACGAGGATCTCTGTTTTAAAACGAAAAGCTACTAGTGTAATTGGGGCTCTAGGCAGTATCACTATTTTAGAATTCCACAATCTCCACCTCAGGAATTGTTAAACTGTGAACATGCTCTAAACATGGTTGATAAAGCAAAATACCAGATTTTTCCTTCCAAAAATAAAAATAAAAGCATACCGACGTTCTTATCCATTGATTCGTCATCGTGATTGATGTAAGTGAAGCCTAAGTGTAAGTATGCCTCCGTCAACAAAGTAATGTTTTCATGAATAGTCCATTTAATAGTAGCAGTGAAGTAACTGCTACAGATACATTTCAAGCCGGATATTTAGATGTAATGTCCTCCTCTCCATGAGCGATTAGAGCGCAACATATTTGCTTTGACCTTGTGCGACTTGCATTTCTAGTCTGATCTTCAGCCTTGGCAAGATTAAGCCTCACATCTTTAGCGTCTGACAGACGTCCCATTCAGAGCCCAAATAAAGAGGCCAAGGGAGAAGTCTGAGACGCTTGGGCCGTAATCTCGCCTTCTCACCGCCTCCCGGATCAGCACGGCTCATCAGAACAGAACTGAGTGAAAAATCCAACCGGCCAAAAGCTTGTCTGTCCTTTGAAGGTTATTTACACTACACAAAAATCTGTGAACAATTCCACCCGTGACTCTTTAGAGATGACAGGAATCGGACGTGTTAATAAGATGGAATGTGACACAATATCCTCTGTGGGAATATGAGAAATGCTAATTATTTGGAACACAAACATTAACACACCATTCGCTCATGAATATTATAATGCTGCAGGCATTCGGTTGCAAAAAATTATCCGTCGTTATAATGGATTTTCATGAGGGAAACATTCGCTCTTTATGTGGTGTAAAAAAATTCACTTATTTTAATGCCTTCTGGTTTACCATTAAGGGTTTGAGTTTTTTTCAAAGGCTGGGCGAAATATTTAATATGCATCTCAACAACAGAACAACAGGGGACCCCTACTTTTGTTGCTAATAATATTCCTTCATCCCTTCTTTGAAGTCATTCATGAAATGTTAATAACCAAGAACGTGCTAAAAGTCATTTAATCACACTAATTGTGTTCAGTGTAGTCACTATATTTAAATATATGCCGAAGAAAATATGTATATTTATATGTATATATAAAAAAATAGTAATTAAGAAAGTGTATTTTGCACATTACATTTCCTATAGAAATCTGAAATATCAAAGGTGAAATATTGTTCTGCATCAATTTTGATGAAAATGATGAAAATTTCACAATGCAAAAAAAAAAAAAATATTCCTAAAATAGGCAGCAGAACATTTCCTCTGCACAAGTTTCCTGTTAATTATGTTATTTTTTAATCAGAAATGCATTTTAAATGTGCAAATAATTATTTACACATTTTATAAGTCTCAGGTCTATCACACAAGCATATTTGAGTGTGTGAGCATGAGATGTGTTAGGATATAAGCAAAAGAGAACTCCCTATGTATTATTAAAGTCTGTCTCTTAATCAAATATTCCCTTTTCTGCAACAAAACAAAACACGAGCAAAGACACAGAGAGACAGACGCACGGTCCCACAGGCACACACTCAATCTGCACACTTTAGTACTTCATTACCTGCCTGAGCTTATTGAACGTGTGTGTGTGTTTAAATGCCAAAGCAGGGTTTAACATCTATCCTGGTTGCTTCTCATTTCCATTTGACCTGCTACATCTATGTGTGTGTGTGTGCACTTGTTAAAAATGCAGGTGGAGAGACAGACGGAGAGAGAGAGAGAAAGAGAGAGACAAATCCAGATGAGATAGGGCATCTGTTCTGCTCTCTACCAGACGTCTGCCTCCTCTGTCTGTCATATCATATTTCATAAGTCTTATTTTTTTGGTGTTGCAAAAACACAAATTTTGCATCAGGCTTTCACTTTGTGTGTGTGCTGTTTTGTTTTTTCTGTTTTAATGTAATTATCAACGGGCCAAATTAGCGCGAGAGCACAATTCCATAACAGCGCCGATGGGTGTTGAAATTGCTGCTCAAATTAAAGAACACAGACGCAACATCTCATTGACATACCGAACAATGCAATGTACCAAGCACGATGGAGAAATAAAGAAGCCACAGTACAGTGAAAATAACCCACAAAAAGTTTTAGTAGATCTGGTATTGAGTGACTCCTAGTAGATGGTTTCAACTCATCTATTATTTGCTGAAGGAAATTAAAAATAGCATGGCTTGGAAAAAGCAATATGTTCATTTAATGAGTTCTTTTGGCATTCTGAATAAATTGGAAATAAATCATCATACTTCTACCACAATCTGGGACTTAAATAATGGTGCAAGTGCAACATTAGTAAAATGTGTTGTGTGATTCATACTCTTATCCCTTAAATTTTGCATCTGAGCGGTAAACTCCTACAAATGCACATTCAGACGTGTGTCTTTAGTAAAACTTGACAGTACTATTTGGTGTGCTGTAATTATTAAAACTGTCCCTTAATCAGTCTCAGGCTATTCAAGATGTACATTTGTTTATGTTCTTCATCATAACCCATTTGGTTAAATTTAACATTACATCACTTTCTAATCCAAACATCTGATGAAAACCTGACAGTAATCCACACAATTCCAGTACATTAGTAAATGTCTTGTGAAGCAAAACGTTTGTTTCTAAGTAACAAACCCATCATTAAGGCAGTTTTATTTAAAACACTTGCTTCTAGTTGAAATACGAGTCCAGCAAACCTGGCAACCCTGATTCACAATAGTACTTTTTTTCGTGAATAACTCCATCCCCTGTTGTACTTTCACATCAACATCTACCCACATATTTGTTTGGAACTGCTTTTAAACCGTAATATAGACTAGTCAGAAGCGACAATTTAAAGTTAAACATGTTAATGATGGATTTATTTCTTACAAACACACATCTTTTCACTTCACAAGACATTAACTGATGGACTGGAGTGGTTTGGTTTTCTTGTAGATCGTTGTGATGTCTGAACTCTTATTCTGACGGCAGCCATTCACTGCAGAGGACTCATTGGTGAGCAGTTGATGTAATGCAACATTTGTCAATCTCAGTTTTGACAAACAAAGTAAACTCATCTACATATCCTCAGCAAATTTAACTTCAAGGACTATTCCTTTAAGAATTCCTTCCTACCATCGTCTGCTTTTCAGCAAATCCGTTTCAGAAAATCTCACATAACATAATCAATATTCATGACCTACACTGCACATGGCACAGTTTGAGCTGACAGAAAGTAAACACCCCGAAGAGAGATGTGCAAAACAGAGAAAAGAGAAGTCATCTTAGACATGTGTTTTATATTCATAGTTGTCACAACGTTTCAGGCCCAATTATTAAACGTTAACAGCAAAATGCGAGAGTGGATGAGGTTTCTGGATAGTTTCGTTTGTAAGCTTACAAAAGGTCTGTCATATGAGATGTGTGCAGAAGCTTTGAAAACCATGTCATGGCTGTGAAGAGAAGCTGATGAGACTTACAACGCAACCCTATGTTTCTAAGCATTCCTACACCCCTCAAAACATTTATCTGGTTTTAGAGCACACAAAAAAAGTATTTGGACAAACTTAAACATGTCTGAATGTCTTTGAATTAAATAGAAAATATTAAACCAAAAGGCAAACCAAACGTTTTAATATTATTTAAAAACTTATTACATCATTTAATTATGGCTGTTAAAATTTCTACCTTCCCATCACAGAAAGGGTAAGCAAGACTTTATTGTTCTTTTTTAATGAAGTGTTGTCTTTCAGTAACATACATAGATTTTTAATTGTGACTTCAAGAGTTCACGCTTTCCTCATAATGAATAATAAGCAAATCTGGCGAGCTGTCTGGGGAGTGAGTCGCGAGAGCGGCGAACTCCGAACCCGGAAAGACGTGAACCAAAATGGAAACGGAGGAGAAGGGGTGGAGGAGGGATGCACAAAAGCGGGAAGCGGGGAAATGAAAGCTG
>JAUYWG010000056.1:20156821-20172664 GCA_034779775.1 Enteromius afrohamiltoni
GGTTGTTGTAAGGCAGGCTGAGGAATCTGGTCCTCGTAGAGGAAGGCAGCGAGGATGCGTTTTTGGTCGTGCAATTCTGAAGAATGCACAAAAGTGGAAAGCGGGGAAATGAAAGCTGGGAGAATTTATAGTGAAGGGGAAATGATTTGATTGGGTGCAAATGAACAAGGGATGACTAGGTAACGGGCTTACAGCTGTGTATGATTACTCGTTCAGCAATTCTCTCGAAATTATGTTAGTTTACAAAAACATTCACTTAAAGGGATAGCTCACCTTCAGTTGCTGATCCCATAGTACTGGGGGAAAACACTATGCAAGTCAGTGGGGAACTACCCCTTTAAGTCTTCAAACACATTTAAGGCCACTTTTTTTAACATAAAAACACTCTAAAAATGCCATCCTGAAAGAGATAGATCACAGGTGAGGTTACCCTTGGTATAAAGCCATCTAAATAAGCTTAGCAATATCTTAATAGAAAATACAAATTTGTATTAATTACTTGAGGATCTATGATCTCCAAAGGTCAGTGAGGCATTAAAGCAGATGGGAGGGGCTTCTGTTTTCACCTGGCATATAAGCCCCACCCACCAATGTACCTGTACTGCACCTGCACTACTTAGAAGAAATATCCCTTTTTAATCTGGTCAGGATCTCTGAAGGAGAAATGAAGGAGGGGAATGAGACAGCAGAAAACTCTGGCTGAGCGACAGCGATCCAAATGTTCATAATCATCTGTTACGAATTAAATTTCATATCATCCAGTTCATCGGGGTTGAGCTCTCAAGCCTGGGGCTCTGACTCACAATACATGCAAGGAGATGAAAATGTGAAGTTGGAACTTAAACACCTGAAATATGCTGAGTAGTAAAGAACTAAAATAATTTCTTACAAAAATATGTACTAAATATTGAACAAACCTCTTATTTAAAGAAACAGTTATTGTTATAATAAATTAATTTGAAAATAATACGAAGCTTACATTATCTTCTTAAAATAGAAGATGAAGACTTATACATCTTTATTTATTTATTTATTGAAAAAGTGTTGGCTATCAACAAATCAGTTTCATTTATTTAGTGCAGTAAGTATGATATTTGGGCAGCAAGAGTTTAAATAAAGCGTAATTTTCACACAGTTGCTAGTATATCAAGCTATGACTATATAAAAAAAAATAATAATATGCTGGGAGATTTGAAAACTGATGCTTTTGAATGTTAGTATAACATACATTCAGCTTCATATCTATGGGCCTATGTAGATGGTAGGTTTACTCCAGTGGCCGCTACTGGTCTGTCAAATAGGGGAAGCTCATTTTCGGCTTACATCATAAAATTGTCTGTTTATTTAAAGACTAATGTATAATAAAACTTTTAATAATTATTATTTACATAAGCCCATTATAATAAATATTTACCTGTGCTCTTTAGCAAGTATGAAATGTACATAAATTGAATAAAGTTATCAAACACCAAATTCTAAATTAAATATAGATGAATTAAAGCTAGTGATCCAAATGTCCTTTTTTTTCTCAGATATCACAGCAGCTGGGTTATAAGTGTTTTTGGCTGCTATTACTTTAAGAGCTGCTGCTGCTGAATGTGATGTGGATTGCATTGCATTTCCTCACAACCTCTGAGATATTATTGCACTATAATTAGCATAATATACAGTGCGTTGGTGAAACTGTGCATGCAAATGTAGAACATATGTTACAATCACAGTGTAATGGTTTTTACTGAAATATGTCCTGCCAACATCTCATGACGTAGAGTGCATGTCTGAAAAGTCTCTGGTGTCCATGGAGGAACAATCTTCAGCTATCATTTAATAAATAATGCCATGATACATACACAAATGTTAATTTGAGCCAATATAATACTGCCGCATAGTATTAATGGTAAGACGACCTGATTTCATGTTTAATTACTTGTGATTACTAATGATTTTAAGGATATTAAATAAGAATCAATTTGAAAAGCATATAGTGATGCTTTTGGTTGCATGACACACTTTTTTATGGCTATAGCATTTGGAGATCAATTCCCTATGGAACTGTAACTATATGCCTGATTTAACAGAAGACTGTTACAGTCTGTTACGAGCAATGAAAGGAAATTTTCTTCATCCTTTCCACGCCAAGATGTTCTTGGCACTGAAATTAGATCTTTTAAAGGGAGATAATATGTTGATCTGTAGTCCATTAAATACATTTAAGATGTAGAAGCATACAAAATGATAACCAGTGATGATAATAGGATTGGACAATCATTTAGGATAATACGATAGGATTGATGCAATCTTATTTTCTGGTTATAACTCTATACAAGCAGCATCTTTATTATGGAGACGTTGGGGAATGTACCAAAATGTGTTGTGAACATCAAATCTTGAAGTTATCAATTCATGTCTTGCATATTTTGATAAGAACCTGCCATTAGCGGTGACATAGTTGTCCTATTGCATGAAGGCTATACTTTTCTTTTTTTAGATAATGTGCCCATGAATGTGTCATCTGTACATTTTTTCACCTTCAAACTGGTCCAGTGTGGATGCTTTATATTAAGAATATAAGGCTATGTCTTCATAGTCTGTCAAAATCCTTTACTTGAAAAGAGCAAAAAACTGTACTTTTTAAATGGCAATGCTGTACATTTGTGAAATAATTAAACATGAGAGAATTTCATTTACACATTTTGAGTAGATCTAACCGTTGCACAAAGACAGTGAATAAAAAGGCTGTGCTTTTGTGCAATTTGGTTTACACAGGCCTCACTTCACTCTACAGCAGACCTTAAAATTGCTTCCTGTAATCACGACAACTGGCAGGCCATTACAGCATGTCAACAGCAAAGGCTTTTAATGAATAACAATGCTGTCGTATCCTTCATGTTGTCACGTAGCTCCAAACACAAGGTGATTTTGGAAGCGTCGATGCCACTGGCTCAGCGATTTAGAATCCCAGAGGAAATTTTTTATTAGCTTCACTTTCATCGCTCAGGAGACTTATTGGATTTATCAGGTATGTTTTTACTGAAGTAACAACTTTGAATCTCTTAGCAGAAACAAAAATAGACATGTAAACAAAATAGATGTAGAGCTATAAAATAATCATCAGATCTTCAGTGGATATGATTAAATATTTTTGGGATCATATCAGTGCATCGTTGAGATGCTAGGATAGATTTACCTAATTTTTTGAAGTTTTCAATTATTAAATCTTTTTATTAAGTGTACTGTGTATATTTATTATGTATTTATAAATACAGTAACACTTTATTTCAATAGTCCACTTTAGACATTCCACTAACAGTAATTGTAGCTACATGTCAACTAGCAGTAATTAGAGTATTAGTAGACTGCTAAATATCTTCTAACACTTCATTTGGATTGATCAACAGCATCAACAACAACGTACTGACTATCAGAACCTTTGCAAGTTTTTGTCAACTTATTCTACTAACCCTAAACCTACCCTAACAGTCTAATCTGACAGTTGGTAGACATGTAGTTGCAAATTTAGTTGGCATGTAAGTTACCTATAGTTAGTAGCAACTATATTCATGCACAACATGAAGTGCAACCATAAACACACACACACACACACACATATATATATATATATATATATATATATATATATATTTAAGAAAAATGTGAAAAAAAATATACACATACATATAAATAATTTCAAAATATATACTTCATGAGTGTGTATATAAACTTAATAAATAATAAATACACACACATAAATACACAAAACCTTTCTTTTTGTTTTTAGTTAGTTTTTTGTCATTTGTATTGGACAATTATTTTTATTTTATAATTATATAATATATAGTATATAATTTTATACTTTTAGCTATTTTATTGTTTAAGAATAAAAAAAAATATTTCAGTTACCTGAAATTAAAATAAGTTTCTTTCTCGTTTAAATAGCATCAAATGAATAGTAATTGTAACAATAATATTAATTAAAATGTACAATTAAAATGTAAAATAAATGTAAATATAAATAAATAAATACATTTTAAATAAAGAAGTACACAATACATTATTTCATTTTAGTTAATTTTTTAGTTAACAATTGTATTTATTTATTTTTTCACATGGTTTTAGTTTTAGTTTACTATAATTACTCTATATAACATATTGTGATCTCTGACTTAAAAAAAACATTGGTTTTGGTTTCTTAGAAAGGTTTATGTTGTCACTAGGGTAAAGTAAGAAACATCTCAGACTAGCAGAAAAGTGTTTGATATCCATTTAATCTTGTTGTGTCTAGGAAGCAGCTAAGATCTCCTTCGTGGAATTTCCTTTCCTTTGGGCTTTACCTGTAATTATTAGTGGGGAGAATCAGTGCAGCCTGTCAGCCACCGTCAAACAACTCTCAAAACTCTGTGCCGTGAGGACTGAGGTCTGACCTTGGCTAGAAAAGCCTTCCTCTTCTGTCTGGAGTGGCAGCTGTACTCTGACAGGACGACGCTTCCTTGCTTTACTTGACATGTACCAAGGAAGGGTACTGTACAGTACCTCTGTCCCTGTACTTTACCTCCTCTCTCTTTCCCTTTCTCTATATCCCTTGGTTCATTCACCTCAAAGGTCCTGTAGCTCTAGCATAAATAATGGAGAGCGATTGGAGTGGTGTCCCCGAGAAACGCAAGCCTAGACAGTGAGCAGGTCTGGCTCCTCTTCATGCTCTTTTTTTCAAACCGCAAACTTGGAGCAGCGCTTTTTACTTTCATTTCGCTGCTTAAAAGATGAAGTGCGTACAAGCACGGAGTTGTTTTGGATGGTCTTTATTGCTCAGGGTGTTTACTGCGTCACATCAGTTGACAGATCTCTGTCTTCGCTTCGAACAGTACGTGGGGAAATTCTGCTATAGTGTTCAGAGAAGAGTGTAAAACACAGAGAGGGCGAGAGAATGACAGATGTTTGGAGAACACAGCATCGTTTGACTGCGAGTTTCGGCCCACACAAGCCGTTTTATAAAAGAATACTTTTTTATCCAAAAAAATACAACTTCAGGTGTCATTTACTCTCTCAATAAATCAAATTGTTTTAAATCCTTCTGATTATAATGACTAGTCAATGACTTTTTTTTCCAAATTTTGCTCAATTTTGCATGCATTCATGAGATGTATGCACTGTGAATTTAGTAGGATTTATATATTATATTGTTTCATTAATATATATTATATATTTTTATTTTAATAAAATTGACTAAGTCTTAGTCAATTTATGTGCTTTTGAGAATATTATTAGTACGTTTTAAAAAATATTTCAATTAAATATTTTTTGTAATTTAAGCATTTATTTATTTATTTAAATAAAGTTTACATTTATGTTGTAGAACATTTGACCATTAACAAAGGTTGAAAACCCTATTTTGTAGTCCATTCATGAAGTAGCACAACTGTATTTAATCAGCTACCTTATCATTCATATCTCTACAGTCCGTTCCCTACTCATCCCTAATCATTCTGTCAATGCATAACGTCATTTCACCTGAAGATGCACTTCAAAGTGCACTTATTATAGGAAAGTCATCCTATTGGTGCCGTAATACATCGACACAATACATCCTCATTATTATGGATTCTGTATATGCATATCCTTTTCCCATCTACCGTAGCAATGCCTGATTAATTATTAATATTCACTAATAGACTGCGACTGCTTGATGCTGGTCCTATAAGACAGCGGCAGGGAGCTGGTGTTGGATCTATTCGATTACACAAAGCGCTGAGAAGGAGAAAAATCAAGGGTCGATAGTCTAAATGAAGGGAAGAGTGGTGGCTGGCCGGGTGATAATACACTTGTATGAGACGCACAGCGCAGCGGGACACAGACAGAGGAATTTTAGGGGGTCTTTTTACAAAACAGGTGGCTTTTGTGCCAGGCAAAAATTTAATTCTTTAGGCAAAGGTGGGCAATGGAGAATTTTTATTGTAAGCACTTGTCATTTTGAAATTATTTTTCATTTAAAGGGATGCATATTA
Source organism: Enteromius afrohamiltoni (assembly GCA_034779775.1). Taxonomy (NCBI): domain Eukaryota; kingdom Metazoa; phylum Chordata; class Actinopteri; order Cypriniformes; family Cyprinidae; genus Enteromius; species Enteromius afrohamiltoni. Next base: position 20,162,821 of record JAUYWG010000056.1, read on the forward strand.
TAGACTCACCTAAGGGATTATTAGAAACACCTGTCCAATTTCTCATTAATGCAATTATCTAATGAACCAATCACATGGCAGTTGCTTCAATGCATTTAGGGGTGTGGTCCTGGTCGAGATAATCTCCTGAACTCCAAACTGGATGTCAGAATGGGAAAGAAAGGTGATTTAAGCTAATTTGATTGTGGCAAGGTTGTTGGTGCCAGACGGGCCTATTGAGTATTTCTCAATCTGCTCAGTTACTGGGAGTTTACAAAGAATGGTGTGAAAAGGGAAAAACATCCAGTATGTGAAAGTCCTGTGGGTGAAAATGCCTTGTTGATGCTAGAGGTCAGAGGAGAATGGGCTGACTGATTCAAGCTGATAGAAGAACAATTTTGACTGAAATAACCATTCGCTTCAACCGAGGTATGCAGCAAAGCATTTGTGAAGCCACAACACGCACAACCTTGAGGTGGATGGGCTACAACAGCAGAAGACCCCACCGGGTACCACTCATCTCCACTACAAATAGGAAAAAGAGGATACAATTTGTACAAGCTCCCCAAAATTGGACAGTTGAAGACTGGAAAAATGTAGCCTGGTCTGATGAGTCTTAATTTCTGTTGAGACATTCAAATGGTAGAGTCAGAATTTGGCGAATGAGAACATGGATCCATCATGCCTTGTTACCACTGTGCAGGCTGGTGGAGGTGGTGTAATGGGGTGGGGGATAATTTCTTGGCACACTGTAGGCCCCTTAGTGCCAATTGGGCATCGTTTAAATGCCACGGGCTACCTGAGCATTGTTTCTGACCATGTCCATCCTTTTATGATCACCATGTACCCATCCTCTGATGGCTACTTCCAGCAGGATAATGCACAAATCTCGAATCATATCGAATTGGTTTCTTGAATATGACAATGAGTTCACTGTGCTAAATGCCCCCACAGTCACCAGATCTCAACCCAATAGAGCATCTTTGGGATGTGGTGAAACGGGAGCTTTGAATGCTCTGGATGTGCATCCCACAAATCTCCATCAACTGCAAGATGCTATCCTATCGATATGGGCCAACATTTCTAAAGAATGCTTTAAGCACCTTGTTGAATCAATGCCACGTAGAATTAAAGCAGTTCTGAAGGCGAAAGTGGGTCAAACACCGTATTAGTATGGTGTTCCTAATAATCCTTTAGGTGAGTGTATTTATTTATGAATATTATATTAAAATGCACCCTAAGATGATTTGCACTAAGATAAACAAGTCATCTAAGGGTTTTTATTTTCAAGCCAATAAATACTGCACTAGAGTTATTTATCATCAGTGTTTTAATTGACTGGTGTGTATTAACCAAATAAATCACGAAGCTTTAAAGATGTGCTGACCCCAAAATCTTCAAAAAACAAACCTGAGCCAAGATCTAGTAATGCGAAAAAAAAATAGCAACCAAAGAGGAGTCTGTTACATGTATAAAAAAAAATGTACTTTTTATTTAAAAAAATAAAAATAAATTACTCCTGTGATGCAAAGCTGATTTTTTTAACAGCCATTCTCTTGAGTGTCACATGATCCTTCAGAATTATAAAAATCACATTTGATCAATTTTGATCAATCAATCAATCAATCAAAAATCTTATTAACCCCAATGACAGTGTGTGTTTTAAGTTATTTAAATAATTAATTGCTAATGCTAATGTTGTGTTAATATATATTTTCTTTACATAAAGTGAGAAATTATTGAGAAATCTGAACACTTAAACCCATGCTTATGAAATCTATGACATTCCTACATTTATCTTTCATAAGGGCAAGGAAATTACAGTTTGTTTGTTTTTTTTATGATATGACCACTTCAAACACTCAGCGTTTCTGAGCATCGTTCTGTTTCACTAAAATTACAGCTTGACCTTGAGTATGTGAACAGGCGAGGTGTATCTCTTATAAGTGTAAACAAAAAAACAGATATACTGTATGATGGTGAATCTTTCTCATCTCTAGACACTGAAACCAACTCCACTCAAAACGAACACAACACATTCAAAGGGCCTCACACAAGGCAAAAAGAGCTAAATAAAAATGCGTTTTCCCGTAATTACCGAAGCACACCGCATTCCGCACGGTTTTAAGCAATACAAGAAATCTGGTTTCTCAGCGTACATCGCCATCTGGATCTTCAGATTCACTGGTATCAGGTGAAAGATACTCGGATGACTATCTCCTGACACTGACTGGGGATACCAGGCGGAAAATACCTTGTGTATATGCAGTCTCACAGGCTTTTCACTTTACAGCCAGCTCAAATACACTCATGCTTACAAAAAGGCCCTGCTTAGAAATTGTTTTCAACCATAAAGGCTTACTGAGGAAAAAAAAAATACTAAAACACTGTAGCAGGTTATTTGATTTAGAGCGACTGGACTGAACTAAAGCTGCCAGGCCTTTCCATTTTCCTTAATGAGATTCCCTGTGACAATCGGATAAGAGAAAGATGGCAAGGAAAATATTACAATACGGATGATTGCTAAGCCGAACAGATGAACTTTTGATGAGAAAAAGCTCATTAGGTCTTTCCAGTTATACACACGCATGAAGGCAGTCGAACTGGGCTAATGAACAAAAGGAATGGCTGTTAAGTCAAGAGCGGGTGAGGACAGCGTCCTCCGTATCGACATGAGTCATTATCAGAGTTAATGATGAAACAGCTATACGATGACTTCACGCCTGTGGTTTCCATTCGAAAGAACCGGATTCTAAGTAAAGCTGCAGCAATATGGTTTTTATAGCTGTGGCTCTTACTTTCTGCATATGCTTATTATATTTCCTGCATCCATTGTGTGTTAGCTGATTCACCAATTAGCAGAAAGAGGCTAAAAAACAAAACAGGTAACTATAAGTCTTAAATAAGGAGTAAGAGTCACACAGTGACATATAAAGTCACAATTACAAGAAACAAAGCTGTAATTGCAAGACACAAAGTCGCATTTAAGGGGAACATAAGTCACAATTAGCTTTTTATGGTTTTACTCTATAAAGCGAAAACAGGTTTCCTAACAGTTCCCCAAAAAAGCAGAATAAATTCAAAATATGTTTGCTTGTAGCTTTCACTTATGAAGTTAATCTGGAATTTCAATACACTTCTCACACATGAAAAAGGTTCGCTAACAATGGAAATATCTCTAAAGCATGTATTCATCTTATTTAATGTGTTTTTTTTGTACCTGCATATTTAACAGAAGTTGGTTAACATGAACTAACAATGAATAATGAATGAACAAGTATTAATAAATACTGTAACACATGTATTACTAATTAATTTATGCAACAGCTAATGTTATCTAATGTGACCTTAATGCAAATTAGTACTCACTTACGAAATTGTAATTTGTTACCTAGGCCAATTAAGTTGGCTAATTTGAAATTATCAGCCTTTTTTAAAATACATAAAATACAAATCGTGAAATTTCCGAAATAAATAGGTTACTATTTATGGAGTTAAATGCAAAATGCAGAAAATAGCAGTAAAAATTAAACAAAACGGTACGTTTGAGTCTAAAATAAAGAACAGTCATCACATTGTTCTATATAACTGGCACAATTACAACAAAACACTATAATTGTGTTATCTATAAGAGATGTGAAGTTGCACTTAAACATTTCAATTACATTTTATTATTAATTAAGTATATAATTTTAGTACCATTATAAACCTTTTTGTTTTGTACCTGACATTATTAGTTTCACTTCTAATTTCTTTTTGTAGTTCCCCTTGTTAAAAATCACACACTTCTCCAAATTATGCCTTGATTTTAGAAAGTAACATACTTTAACCAGAACATGTTCCTCATAGGTTTTGTGACACATACCGTGCATGTCTGTAGTGTACTTGTTAGTGCTCGAACCTAATTAATATAAGAAAGTGTGGGCAAGAGGACCTGTTTGCTGGTTCAAACAGAGCAAGAAAGACTTTGAAAAATGAAACAGAGACACGCAGGGATAGACAAGCAGGAGCAGGAGAATGAACGGAAGAATCGTTTGGGAGCACGATAGCAAGTGTTCACAATCTTTAAACAGAAGCACAGAGCTACAGCAAGACATCTTGATTAAGTGGGGGTCAGACATCTGAAACATAGCCAGAGACATCAGGGCGTTTTGCTTGGGGAGCGGAGCACGACCGAAACAACGTGCGCAGGGTTAGAAATAGAAACGGGAGGCAAGAGAGCTCTCACTGTTCCTACTGTCTCACTAATGCAATTAGCTCAACAGATGCTGCTTCAACCCACAGCTTTTATTCAAGAGATGAGAAATATGATTTAGAATTTAGCATCAAAGGCTAGAACACTCCACTAGAAAGAGACATCAAAAATGAGAACTCTTGAAGGTCACAATGGTTTCTGCAAAAAACAGCAATTAAAGGAATAGTTCTTCCAAACCGAACATGCACTCTCTCATCATTTATTCACCCTCGTGTCATTTCAAACCCGGATGAATTTCATTTGCGGAACACAAAAGGAGATGTTTACGGAATAATTGTTTTTTTATTTATTTATTTATTTATTTACAATGAAAATAAATGGCCACGAAAGAGTTTTAAAGGAATAGTCCATGATTGTAGATTAGTTTGATCTGCTCACTTGTCACGAATGCTAGCTGACAGGTGAGGCTGAATGGAGGCGAGACAAAGACTCGAAATGAGAAACATTTATTGAATCAAAACTTAAAGACAAAGACAAAAACATGAGCGGCTGGCAGACAAAGACGAGGATCACGCAACATTAACAAGCGACTGGGAAGAACTCAAAAGACACAGACTAAATACACATTCAAACAATAGGGAAATATGAACACCTGTGACACACGGCTGGATCAAATCAACTAATAAATCACAAGACAGGACAGGAAACGAAACCAAAACAGACGGACGAGACCAGACAGACAATGGAGCGAATGGGTGCCGTCAGAATGAGAGTCGTGCGAAGTCTGTCTGGATCATGAAACCACTAGAAGTGCAATACAGAATAAATTCAATGTATACAGGAACATTGTATACATTTAGATTTTTTCCCCCATATGAACAGCAAAAATTCTAATTATGACCCATCTGTATTAATCTGTGAAGATGAAGTAAGTGGAACTGCAATACAGTTTTATCTTACGTAAATGTCACAAAATAATTAAATGTCAAATGATGCATAAATATTAGTGATAGGCCTAAAAATAATAAGGCCAATTAGTCTGGCTAGTTTAGATTATTGGACTTGGTTGATAAGAGGCTGATTAACCTAAAATGTCAGTTCTAAAGTTTGGTTAATGCACATTTTCGGTTCTAAATAGGTTTATACATATTTAATACAGTTTGTGCAAATAAAATATTGCAGAGATAAATAGGTCATACGATATTGACTTGCACTTGCACTAGCTTTTTAAATTTAAAATGCAGAAAAGAAAAACAGCATATTCTCCGTGGGGTTTAGTGCTTACTTAGATTTGATTCTGTAGTACTTGCAGCAGCTTTTCAAATAAAAAAACCTTCAATGAGCAACTTCAAAACATTTCAAAGAAATCAATAACACTTCAAGATATTTGAAAAGAATTGAAAAACGAAATGTACGGATATAAAATACAGAAAATCGACTTTTACAAATCACACACACTCACGCACAAAACGCATACTCAAACGTTACATGGTAGAAAATGTTAATCAGGAAACCCTTTAATTAAACACAAGATTTGCTAAAAGTACCTATGAACCATCTTCAGATTTCTATTCCAGGATGTATTTAATGAGCTGTCACAAATGTAATTAATATACGAGATGAAAATGATCAAATATTTATGCGAGGATGAAGATCTCACATGCATCATGTCGCTCTGAAAGTTTGGTTGTCATGGAGATTTATCCATTCTAAAAACACTTGACCCCTTTAAAATCAAGTTTCACTGCCAGAGCAGGACATTTCATTAGTGGTCAAAAGCAGATCGAGGGTATGGGACGTCATATGCTCTATTAGATGCACCCTCTGTGCTGAGATAGAACCACAAGTGCTCTTCAAGAACAGCAGATGAAGAACAATCATGTCTGCAGCATTTGCTTGGGTATAACCACCTTATTCGTGTAGGAGAGGAGTCGGTGCTGCAGCTGGCAACAGCTACACTTGAGCTCATGTGTTTGATGTCAGAGATTTGTTTTTACGATTAAATCAAGGCTAGGATTAAAGTTATAGTATAGTTTAAATTGCATTCTCGAGAGTAACCTTGATAAATTCCAGTGAGGAACAAGGCACATCTCTGAACTCCTAAGATATTATACACTTGCATTCAAAACTAAGGCCTCAAATACAATTCTAGAAACAAAAAAAAAAAACTACTGAACCACTCTTAGAACAACCATTTTTGTCTTAGTGTAGAATATTAAAAAAATACATAATTGCATTCCTTTTGTGGAATTGAAAAGACATTCTTCATGGAACCAGAGATGCCAATAAAAAAAAAAAAAAAAAGAATTCTCAAAAATAAAGACTCTTTATTAGCATTAATGGTTCCAAAAGGTTCTTTAGATTATAAAATGTTACTACAAATTATTATCTATTTTATTTAATAACTAATCACTGAAACGTTCAAAAAAGAGCATATACAATTTTCCTGAGGTAACCGTTTCCTACAAATAAAACAGCAAAGAGACTGAGAGCTATGCGCTCACTTTTATGACTCTTGTAATCTCATGTCTCCTTTTGGTTTTCAGAACAACCTCAATGAAATCTCATACTGTTCTCAAACAACAAACTCTGGAATCAAAAGTCAGAGATTTCTAAAGCTCTTTTCACACTGCCAGCGACATGATCTCATTCATTTTTAATGAGAGCTGGCGACATTCAGTGACACCAGCGACAGCGACAAGACAAAGTTTAGAAAAGTTGAACTTTATGCAAATGAGCACTAACTTTGGAGATTGACTACCAATGGAAATGCGTGCACATGCTCCTTCGCCTGTCAGATACTGCAGTGCTGTCCCAGAGCGATGGAGGAGTTAATCTGAAACATTAAAATGAAGCTTTTTATATTAAATCAAGGCTACTCGCTACAAACAAATTGTCAGTTGTTCACAAAGGGATATGGATCTGTGTTTGTGTTTTCCTTTGTAATCAAACCAAGTCCTCTCCAGCTTGAAGTACTGCTGGAACCAGCTTCTACCCCACTGGTGGTACTCGCTCTACTGGCTGCAAGCCTGAACGCTCTCATGGACCCAGACAGCCCAGGGGTAGCCTTTTCAATTTATACAAATATCCACAATAACAAAGAGCATGTGTTGTTTCCTAAGCATTGCATGGACTGATTTAAATAGCATTTCCATTAGCAAAATGTTTATTTGTTTCAGCAAAAAAATAAAGTGATTGGCGTGCATAAACATCACTAGGCATTCAGCAACAGTAACTACTACTAACAACCCAACTTTTAGAGACTTACAACATGCAAATGCACTGGAAAAGTGGATCTACTTAGTAAGAACACACAATACTATCAAACATTTGTGGTATACATGATTTAATCAGTATTCATGATGAATACTTTTATTCAGCAAAAATGCATTAAATTGAGTGGCATTTATAATTTCACAAAACACTTCTATTAACTAAATGCTTTTCTTTTGAACTGAACTTTCTATTCATATTTCAATTATATTGCACGGCACAACTGTTTTCAACATTGATAATAAGAAGTAATATATCTTGAACAGCAAATCATCATATTGCAATGATTTCTGAATGATCATGTGGGACTAAAGACAAATTGATGCTGAAAATTCAGCTTTGCATCACAGAAATAAATCAAATTTGAAAATACAGTTATTTTTACGGTATATTGTAATACATTTATTTTTTATTTTTTCACAATATTAGAGTTTTTACTGAATGCTTGTTTAAATAATTGAGCATAAATGCCTTCTCAAAAACATTTTAAAAAATTACTGACCCCAAAAATGTAAATGGTATAGAGTTTATATTGGATTATAAATGCTTTCTTTGAATAATTAATTAAACCTTACTAATCAATTTAGCAGTATCTGACGTTTAATTATAATAGACATATAATGTTGCTAAGAATAACATTATTTGGTGTATTTGGTGTAATGCAATGTGTTTATGTGGTTTAAGGTGCAGAAAACACATTATTTTCCACATACTGAACATTTTTGTTTTTTCTCTAAGCTTTTCCCACCTCCTGCACAAAGCTCATCTTTCTAAAAAAGTGAGGTGTGCTCTGATTAGCCGGCTATCCAGTGCATTATGATTGGCCAAATACCGCGGAAATGTTACGTCCCTAACTATAAAGTGATTGACGAGTCATAAAGTGTTTTTTCATAAAGAATATTTCTTTGCTTTTGAAACTTTAATCTTTGCAACTTCAGGGAGCTTTAAGTATAATCATGCCCTTCATATAAATTCACATAGCGGCAGAAATTCAGAAAAGGGTTTGCAGTGTAACTCATATAAATGCATGCCAATCTAAAGTGACGGAAACGTTTCAGCAGACATGTTTATTCAGACAAAGCCTGGATTACTCACTCAAACATGTCATTACAATGAGCTTTTGACAGATGCGGGTGTTCTCCGACAGCATTAATGATGAATAATAAACCGATGCGGTGAACATTTCCTCTGGCTCGATTCTCGTTCTGATTTAGCTCTGATAAGCTGCCTTATGGCCCGCTGACCACAGATCCTCTTACAGAAACCTATCCCTCTCAACAGATGCAGCATATTCAAACTCGCATCTCAGGAATCAGATCCACTAATAGCGATCTGACTCTCTCACTCACTTGCTCTCTCACTTTTCACTCGCTAATGAGAAACAGGACAAATGACTCTAAATATAGAGCCAAATGCATAGAGGAACAGGACACAGCTCATGTTTAATGAGGCACAGACTGTAAATGCCCTCGTGTCCAGGAAACTGATCCAATATAGACATTTAGCAAACTGACTCTCGCTGATTATGTATTCCCAAGCAAGGGATGTGGCTCATTTATCTCCTGACTAACCGTTTGTCAGGTGAAAGACAAAAACATTGTCTCCAATATTGCTCCGGCCTCATCCACAAAAACCTACAAGGTTTTTATGATTAAGTATGCTCTTGTTTATCTTTCAACTCTTTCAAAGTTGAAAAACTGAATTAAGATCTAAGTAAATTAGGTTTTACAGTAGTTTTACAGTAAGTCCCCTGCTTCTAAAACATACATTAGTAACTCTCATATCATGTCTAAAGTCAAAGACTTTATATCACTGGTTTCAAACTCAATTCCTGGAGCTCTGCACAGTTTAGCTCCAACCAGCTCCAAATCACACCTACTTGGAAGCAGGGATGGGCCGATAAACGAATATATCGAATCGCAATTTATTTTATTTTAATAACAATGATAAGCTCTACACATGTTTTGCTCAATATGGATTAATCTAAGAGAAAATCACACAGCAGAACAATACGACAACATCCAATCAGCGTGCAGCTTGCGCGTGCCATGCACGTCAAAGTTCATTTGCAACCGCACTTTGAGAAGCAAACTTGACACAAACTTGTGTTCACACCAGACATGAATGAAGCGTTAAGCGCAAGTGATTTCCATGTTACGTCAATGCAAAGACGCGTTTAGATATCCTGCGGAGGACCATTATGCATACCTCTTAATGCCAGACACTGTTCACAGACTAGTTTTCCTGGCAAAAAATAAATAAATAAGATAAGATAATAATGTGAAAGTTTTACGGATTGTGTTCACAAGCTAGAAGTTGTATAGTTTTATGTTTTGCACCTTTTGTCAGACACTGTGTTCTAATTGTGTTACAAATTATGCATATGTATTATATATA
>JAUYWG010000056.1:20172764-20194926 GCA_034779775.1 Enteromius afrohamiltoni
ATCTACTCTGCGTGTATAGAAACACGCCAATGAAATTGGCATACGCTGATTAGTATCCAGCTGCATATGATCGCAGCGCGAGTATAAATAAGCAGCGGATTAAGCGTTTCATTAGTTTTTGCTGAGGAGCCAAGCCGGTGACCCTGCCCCCTAGCAGTGGTACAGATCCATGGCGAAGGGACGTGACGTCTCCGTTCCCTTCTTCAGGGAACGAGGGTCACAATACATAACCAAGACATTCCCTTTCAGTTGGTCACTCTGGCATCACGTCGGTGACCGACGAAAAGAGATCCCTATGGAAAATGCCATGAAGCTGTGCCTTCCAGTGTAGTGTGGGAGTCTCCCAAACCCCCAGTGTTTGGTCTCTAGACTGGGACTCAGGAAACCAGTACTGCACTATCAAGTAACTGGAGCACTGGGACGTCCGAAGATGTGCGGAGCCTGCCTTCTGTAGTAGGTTTAAGGATATAACCTTTGTCAAAGAATTCTCAATGCATATGAAATAAAGGAGGAGATTGTACCCTCATGGAAGCAACTGCTGGAATAGACAGCAACTGCTGGGGATCGAGGGCCTGGCGCCAGATGCTCCACAACATCCGGCTGCCGAGAGGAACAGAGGAACTCAACAGGGTCTACTGATAAGGTCGCTCTGGAGATATATCGTTGCCAAGCCGACCGAACAGGTCTTACTCCGGTCCTTCTGCTACCAGAGGTGAGAACACGGGAGGATACGGGTTCAACACGAAGGCTATAAAACCTAGCGAATGTGTTAGGGGTCACCCAACCCACAGCTCTGCAGATGTCTGCCAGCGAGGCACTGCGTGCCAACACCCAGGACGAAGCCACACTCCTTGTACAGTGAGCCCGTACACTGGTAACGGCCACACCCAAGAACGCACGGGTGGTAGGACATCCTTAAAAGGATGTTTCTTAAAAAAGACGAATAGTAGATTGGATTGGACCTGTCAAAGCGAGATTCCTATTCGTCGATCACCGATGTGATGTCACCGAATGAAAGGGAACAGAAGATACTCATAAAGGTTTGGAGCAACATGAGAGTGAGCAAATGACTGACTGAATGATTTTTCATTTTTGGGTGAACTATCCATTTATTGCATGACTGGCCGTGATTCACATCAACACATTTTCAGCATTTACCAACCACTAGTCATAAAACAAAAATCCTAAAAGGTTGTGATAACCGAAATAGCATGTTTAATATACAGTGTCATAGCATTGATGGATGATTGACAAGAAAAACTAAAATTCAAATTTTGGTTCAAGAAAGCTTAACATTACAAGTGGACGTCTGGGAAAATTGCTAAAATAGAGTTTTAGAAAATGCATATATAATTTGTATTTGGATTACCCCAAATTATTTATTAGCATTCGAAAGTGTTGCATCAGCATAGGGCCCAACAATTCAAGTGTATCATTTTTGCAATAATTATTTCAGATTTTATTGACCATGTTATAAAAAGTAAAAATGCCTTGTAATCATGTTTTCACAGAAGAGCAAACCAGACCCACAGGAGCCATTGGAAATGGACAGAGGAAGCTCCTCTCCTCTTTGCATGGCTGTATAAAAAAATACATAACAGCATAAAGCTTCTCTCACAGAGCTTTTAGACCCTCATCCACAAGAGGAACAACATCACACACACCGTCATAGGGTATAATGGGGAAAAGTGAGGATATTGCCGGGTTATGGAGGGGCTTAAATCTTTAATAGCACAAAGGCGAAGAAACAGGATATCAGTAAATGAAACTTAAGTGGATTTTCAGGCTTTTGTACAATGAGAAGTTATTCGGTAATGTGCTGAGAGTAGCATAGGAGACAGAGAGTGGTTTGACTTTTTAAGGCCTTTCCCTGACCACTACAAGTGTTATATTATCTTGACACTTTCCTCATTTGATTAGACCAACGTGCTCTCATGACAATATATATATGCATTTTACGTTAAAAAAATTCTATAAAACGTACATTTACTTACATTTTTACAGGCACTATAAACGTAAAAACATACAATACTGATTGTAGCATCTAAAGGTACAAATTCTTACGCCTGCATTCGTCAAAGATTGTGACATGCTGTGTTACTGGTGAAGTGTATTTGAATACTGTATTCCGGTTGCAAAACATCATCATTTAGGTTATTTTTGGTACTGCTTTTGACATTTGTGCAATAAATAAATTGTAATTACATTTATCTGTAATCATGTCTCTTACACTGTACAGAAATGAAAATTATGATATATTTTGTCAGTTGCATTTTATATTCTTAAGTTTAGGTTTGGGGGTAGGGTAAAAATCTCAAACACTTATTGATGAAATGATAGAAATGCATATTGTCTATTAAATGGCTAGGATTAGGTTTAGGTTAGGTTAAGAGATCTAAAAATCTAAATTACTTATTGACAAAATGATAAAAATGCACTGGCATATCTTAATTAAACAAACGCAACTATTTTACATATTTGAGATTAAAAAAGATACTTAGCCATTTGTACATTTTAAACATTATTAAAATATGTCTAAATTGTACGTTTTAGCAACAGTAAAAGGGTACGAGAATGTATGTTCTATGCTTGTAAATGTAACGTATAGTATACTTTTAAAACGGTTCCGGTGCCTAAACGGTGCCTGAATCGATACTTCAAATATAAACATTGTAACGCTTTATAATAATTGCACACTTGCCACAATCTTTAGTTAAGCATTAGTAAACAGTCGGTTCATCCTTTATAAAGCATTGTGCTAACATTAATAGTCATAAGTAAGCAGTTTAGAAATACAGCTGTAAAGCCTTGTTCTTGAAAAAGGAAATTTAAAAGCTCAGTTATCTTCCAAACAGAACAAATAAAAACAACACAGAGGGATACAGAACTAGTCATTTCAAGATGCAAAAAAACATGAAACTGTAAAACTGTTCACTTCAATGATTTATCATAAAATTGCATGAAAGGTTTAAAAAGTCTATTCATAAAGTATCTGAAAATCGAATGCCATGTTTCAAGTGAATGAATCATCTTATAACATGCATCCAATACTGACACGATTGACAAAAATAAACATGTTCGCGCGAAAAGGTGAGAGAAGATCGAGCGCAAGAATAATCGCGCCCAGATGACATATCCTGCGCACACAAGGGTTTGAAATTAGCTTGCGGGCTCCCGTTTCTTCGCAAGTAGATCTGTTTTCTTCTCGCGGAAATGATTTACCGTGCACGATCATTAGTGGTGCACTTGCTTATTAATGCCATAGATTTGTTGGGTTCTTTGTTCAGCCACGGTACCGAAATCCACGTTTTGATTCGGTTCGGTACATACCGGTTACTTATGTACCGGTGCCACAATGGTACCAGGTTTCGGTACCCAACCCTAGGAAAGATGAGGAAGGGAATGGGATTAAAAGCTTCCAGCCCAAGCCTGGTTGCCCACTGAAGCTAAGCAGGGTTGAGCCTTGTCAGTACCTGTATGGGAGACCTCCTGGGAAAACTAGGTTGCTGTTGGTAGAGGTGCTAGAGAGGCCAGCAGGGAGTGCTCACCTTGTGGTCTGTGTGGGTCCTAATGCCCCAGTATAGTGACGGGGACACTATACTGTCAAAAGAGTCTTACGTATGAGACGTTAAACCGAGGTCCTGACTCTCTGTGGTCATTAAAAATTCCATGACACTCATCGTAAAGAGTAGGGGTGTAACCCTGGTGTTCTGGCCAAATTCCCACTGGCCCTTGTCTGTCACGGCCTGCCAATAATCCCCATCCATTGATTTGCTGTATCTCTCTCTCCTCTCCACCTGTAGCTGGTGTGTGGTGAGCACACTGCCATAAATGTTCCATTAATGGAAATTTGTAGAATATGCACACATCTTGGTACTTCCGTCCAACGTTTTTTAATATTATATCCCAAAATTCACATAAAAATAGGTGGATGGGAGCATAGCTAGTGTCAATGTAATGCACACTTTATCTTAGCACATATATCACAATCATACCGTGAGTCCTGCAGGAAATTTTAGCTTCCCAGTGAAAGCATCTGGATCTGCGAAACACCCTGTGTTGTGAAAAGAGACAAAAAAAAACTTTCGAAGTGTGAATATCGCAGATCTCTCTGAAATCACACTCAAGCGCGTCCCGCCTTCCAGTGATACCCAGAGACTCCAACGAATCCGGCCTCCCTGCCAGATATCCGCCATCCAAAAGAGTCTCCGACGCTCCGTCTGTATCTGAGAGCCATCCTCAGTCGCACAGCAAACACAAGCACCATGAAGGACTGTATTATTTACATACTATCATATTCTATTTCTCATCTTTCTTTCATTCCAGCTTTATTTGTTTCCTATCTGTCCTGCTTATTTTCCCTCCTCCTATTTTTTCACCCATTACAATTCCAATTTCATCCTTCCATTTCGTTCTCCTATTGCCTTCTCCCTGCCTTTTGAAATTTAATTTGGTGGCAGTCCTTCATAAATAACTTTCTCCCCACAGAGGTGTGCGGCCTTATTCAAACTGTAGCCTGGAGCACAAAGACATACTGATTAACAGAGTCTCTCTCTTTTTCTCTCTCAGTGTCTCTCTAATCCTCTGTTATCCAGGGCTGCTGTTGTACTGTCCCTTGCTCTTCTGAGCGATGCATTAACATCCTGCAGCGGTAAAAGATTAATACTGTATAAATGAGGATGGGAGCACCACAGGGGTGGATTGGTGGCCTAGATTAACATTAGAGTGCCGCGGGCTAAAGGTTTGCCAGACAGCCTCACCATGAGCTCCCTAATGCAAGTACCGAACACTCCTGAGCACAGATTGGGATCGTTTAGCTGTATCGAACCCGTGTCACATGCGTCCTAAGCTGTAAACAACGAGCGTGTGCATTATTTAAAGGAACAGTTAGACCAAAAATGAAAACTGTGGCATCGTGTGACAGAATTAAGTCTTCTGAAGCCCTAAGTCGACCCAGACGGAATCCACAGACTGCATGGATTTTGGATTTAAATGTAGTAATATTAAACAGAGCTGAAAGTACAAAATCACCAAATGTTACTGATTGTCATATCCCAGAATTGAATCAAGACAAATGTCTATACATTATATGATTTTTTTTTAATTATTACACCGTATACACACACAGATACATGTATGTAATGTAAAAATAATGTAACTTATTTTGGATGCATTTAATCGAGATAATAATCATAAAATTTTTCACAATTAATCTCACCCAAAAATATATATTTTTTACATAAAAATGTATGCTGCAGAGACCAAAAGTGAATGTAGGTGGTGCTGCAGAGACCAAAAGTGAGAGCGATCATATGGAACCATCAGCTGTCAAAAGCTCTCGTGGTAATTTGATGTTATAGACAAGTCGAACACATCTATTGTTTGTACAGATTCCAACAAAAGCGCGAAGCACTATGCAGATAACTCGAGAGAGAGAACAACAGGTCTGTTCAACTTGAAGCGGCCTTACAGCCATATCCGATGAATTTGACAGATGATGCTTTTATAAGCGTGTTATGATCGCTCTCTCTCTTTGTTGTCATACACTGAACGGTCGTTGCAGCGGCAAGATGCTTTCACGTAATATCCTTTTCAGGTGTCTTTCACTGACTTCAAAACTGTGTCTTAAAAAACAGCAATAGTCAGAATTTTTTCTTTGAATATATTTTAAAACTGTAATTTATTACTTATAAGTTGAATTTTTATCATCATTACTCCAGTTTTCCAGTTAAGAAGTGTTGTGGCTTAATATTTCCAAGGTACTTCTTTCAAGATTCCTTAATGAATACAAAGTTCAAACAGATTCGTATTATTTTTATTTTTTTAAAGTAAAACATTTCTAACATTTATTAATGTCTTTACTGAAACTTTTGATCAACTGACTTTTGAACAGTAACGTATATAGCCTCAATTTTCATTCAATGTATGGGAAACAGCTATGAATCTCTTGAACATACATTTAGAAAAAAACTTAAGAGTTTTGAACTACATGGGAGTGTTTAGATTCATTTTTGGGTGAAGTGGACACAATCAGGTTCTCTCTCAACAGCTTTTGGAAATTCTGCAGTCGAGGGGGATTATCGGTCACCACCACAGGTTGTTTGGTAAGACCACAAGAGTACATATCACGTTACGAATTTCCAGTTCTCAAGGGCAAGGCGCAAAGGAAGGGAGGGGGAATGTAGTGCCTCTCTTCCTCAAACATGCAGAGACAGTATTTCACAGCTACACGCTCCGGCTCATTATCCCTGACCCATGGTGTCAAATCAGTGCTCGGCGTCTGAGATTCCAGGCTCATTTGTTTTTCGAGCTGACCTGAGATAGCCCTCACATGGAAACTGCTAACACTGACAAACGCAGACACAAAAAAGCTCAGTTTTTTTCTACCCTTAAACAGAAAATGAGAAGCGCGGCACGTTTTCCACACCGCTGCATTTTATGGGGGATGAGAATGCTTTAAAATCAGCCATCCCATCACGCAAGGCCTGCTGAAGATGATTACACCTGTAGAGGAGCAGCGAAACGACTGCGGCTTGAGATCGAGATGGCATAATCGGAGGGGACGCACAAACATCTACTGCATTTTAGTAAATACAAACGTAAAAATAGATTCTGAAAATAATGTCACACCTGACACGCACTGGTTACTCCCTTTCATAAAAGTCCTGTAAAACTGATTCATGATTCTTAAACTGATTTATTTGGTCGTTAAAGGTGAAGTGTGCCATTTCTACACTGCTAGTGGCATGAAATGAAACTGCAGTCTGTTTGAGGAGGACACTGGCATCCAAGTCTGAGGTGGGACTAAGCAAAGGAAGATGGAAAAACCTTTGTGCAAACCTGCTTTGCTGCTGCTAATGGTGGAGGAAATGACATACTTCACCGTTAAATATTATTCGCCCCTTGGAGATGATCACCCAGCACAACACTGGGACATAAACCAGAGCTCACAGTAAATTACACTGGCTAGTCATTTCTTTGACATAACTAGGAACCTTAATCAGATGTTAAGGGTAAAATCAATATGTGTTGACTGCAGTTAACGAGCAGTCATTAGATTTTATGAGGAACAATTCGAGTCTCTCAGGAAACAGTTCTCACTTCGCACGGAGGACAAGTGAATAAGAGAGAGTGCACTGTGGCATGCCTAAAACCCTTTCAGCGAAAAGAACTCATGCAATAAGTACTTGTCATTAACTGCCTGAGCAGGATCAACTAGTGATAGAGGAAAACAAGAAAAATCAAAAGAACAGCAAGATAAAGAAATTATGGACACTTTTTAAGCCAACTTCTGGGAACTCATTACAAGGATATACATGTTTGAGCAAACGGATTTATCTAAAAACAATAAAAAATTCTGTCTGTTTGCTTTCCGCATTAAAGATTTCTATGTACAACAAGTTGATACTGACCAATGTAACCAATCACAGACATGTTTGTTGAGCACGTGAATATAAGAGCCAATCAGAGGTGTTTAGGTTACACAGAATTTACTCAAGATACAGTAACGAATTAACCAACAAAGTACAAACACAGTAAGTATATGGGATACAGTATATTGTGCTGTTTAGAGAATTTTTATAGTAGGATTCATTGTTTGTAACTTCTCTCTCTTTCTGTAACAGTATTTTATGTACAGAATTTAGAATTGTATTTTTAACCTTTATATTTAAATTTTGGTAACACTTTATGTTATGGTTACACTTATTAGTTTCTTATTAGAATGCATATTAATAGAATATTAGCAATTTATTAGTACTAATTAAGCACATAGTCCACATGACCTTATTCTACATCCCTAATACCTAAATTTAATAACTATTTTTTAATAACTATATATAAGCAGCAAATTAAGATTTTATTTGGGGAAAATCAAAGTTAATAATTAACAAGTGTTACCTATTCTAAAGTGATACAGACGTTTTATATTTGCAATTCCCTGATGCATAAAACATTTTCATTTTTCAAAAAAAAAAGAAAAATCACTTCTAATCTTGCATTTTGAGAGAGACATCTGTCCTGCAATAAAAAAAGAAAAGTAAACATAATGATGCATTATCTGCAGTATGTTGAAGCAATGTTTTCATCACAGAAATAAGATAGCTTATAGAATAATAGGTAAGAGATGTAGCATAACCCTAAATCAAAGATGATCTGCCAGTAAGCATTTACACTTTAAAACTGACCCCAGATCTGTCTTCTTTATCTATATCTTCTCCAGCACTATAATAATAGCAACAAAATGACCTGATCTCAGATCAGAAACTCACAGCAACAGCTATTCATGTACGCACATGATAACATATTAACGCTGCCCGAGGCGTCTGTGAGACAGTTATGATTATCTCAATCAAGGGCTATTCTCTTTGCAATTTATCTCTCTAACTGTCTCTATCTATCTCCGTTCACAAGGCATTTGATGCACTGCCAGGCGCTTTTCTGTTTGCTGGTGGGTGGTTTTGTAAGCCGGCATACAGCCACGGACCATAGGGCAAGAGGGAAGGAAAATGTTTTTTATTATTTTTTTATCAGTATCATAGCAGGAATCAATGTCTCTTCCTGAATCTTAAATGAATTTCTCAGACCATCTTACACAGTACATGCTGTGCTCAGAGCTTTGGGAATTTGCACAAGCATTTGTTTCTCTCTTCTTCAACCAGGGATACAGTATATATGGGCTAAAGGATTTGCTCTTTTTCTCATTGCTCACTCTTTTTCTTTTCCCCCCCGGGGTAAATGGCAGTTTACATGGTAAAACCAAGACATTCTGTAATACCAAGAGAAAGTCGTGCACTGGCGTTTCCAATCGTCTTCAGTTGGTGAACTCAGAATGTTGAAGAGGCCATCGCAAATAATCTGTCCCCGATAAAACATTCACTACAATATAAGGGAATATTGTCATTTATATGCTGACAGAATAAATGCAAACCAGCTAAATACTGACCCGTCTGCTAATGCAAAACTCCAAGTAATACACTACTACACTGCACTACGTATTTTCTCACTATATGTATGCCTTTTTTTACATTTTCTAGAGTTCAATTAATGTAAAAAGCAACCTGTAGCTGGCAAATTCATGCATTCAAGTGCATTTAGTGCACTTCATTTGCAAAAAAAAAAAAAAAATGCTATGCATTTATGTATATTGAGTTCTACTTAAATCCACAATAAAATAAAGCTGCTTCCTCTAGAGTAGAATACTATACACATTACTACTAAAATTAAACTCAGGTATGTTGTCTTTACAAATTTTACTTTTCTAAGCCACAAATTTTGGATCCGTTTTTTATTTAATGGAGCATAATTACCTAATTAGCACTTCACATGCTTATAAGAAAGGCCTTTCTAAAGCAATTAAGCAAAAAGATTGTGTGGGATTTGGGAGTTTGGTGACTGTTGGTGTGTGCTGGTTTAATGAAACTCCCACTGCATCTGTTTCCAGCCAGTAAAGATTTGTTTAGCGGCCTGTGTATCACGCCAAACAGTGTGATCACCTATGCATGTGCGAATGTGTATTTGCAGGGCGCTTTCTCTTTCTCTTCTTCTTCCTTTTCTCCTGCCAATTACATAATTTAGTTAAGGATTCTAAGATGAGAGCTACTCGACATGACATCATGAGCCATCTGTAGTATACTGGAGATAAGAGCGGCAAGTTTTTCTCAAGATTTGGCAGCCACGCAAACATCTCCAAACCCCAGGACGCCTATGCTGATTTCTGCCAATAAAACATTCAGAGACGTTAGCTAATTACTTGCAAATTGCATCTTTCTTAATAAACGAGCAAATACACTTATGAAGCAGTGGCTTTTTTTCCAGGCTTACTCAGATTCTCTTTCTCTCTCTCGTTTTTATTGCCGTGAGCGAAACTGTCCAGAAAGTGAAAAGAGGTTTAAACTCTGTCCTTCTGTCATCACGCTTCTCGCTATGAGATATCACGCTGCTAAAAGGCCTTCCAATTTCTTAAAGAGAAAAGGAGCGAGATGGAGTGATAAAGCAGAAAAGTGCTGAGTGAGAAAGTGTGACAAATTTGTTAAATGCTACACTGGTCAGCCCCAGCACAGAAACACTGACATTCTCACGCCAAACCCTACCGGCCTCTGCAGAAATCTGGTGACAGAACTCATCTGAATATCTTCCTCCGTGGCATGTTGATGTGCCTTTGATAAAGAGATGGTGCCACACAGCTTTTGCTGAGAAGCGAGACAGGCTTGATGCCGGATGACATACACGACTTCAGCCACAACCCCGATCCGTGAGTTGAATGCTAGTGTGGATTGACCAATTATATGACATTTTTGGGATATTGCGTTGGAAAAAGAATCACTCCACTTATAAAAAGTGAAACGTTGCAGTCCCATTTCTGATTCAGTTTTGCACTGTTCCCTGCACAAAAACATACTCAGACTTTGCACCCTTGCAGAATCTGTTCACCCTAAACTTACCTCCCAGTTACAAAACAATATGCTATAGTTTGTTTGGTTTTTTTCCAGTGATTTAATTTGACTACTTTTATATGCAATATACAAATTAAAAAATGTAAAAATCTCACAAATACACAGCATGTAGGTGAGTAACATAAAAGTGAGACTTTCAACTATTACTATTAAATTATGCTCAGGCAAGAGTCTCAATTCCATTCCCCATTATACATGAATAGTTGCTCAAAGAGAACATGACCCATATTATGCTGATGTTGCAGCTCATTATCAAACCACATATGCCTTAGTGTGTTAGAACTCTTAGACCTTCAGTCACTCCCTTGGGCAAAGTGAACTCCAGAGTAACAGCCAGGAAACACATTCTATTGCATAAGTGCAGATTTAATAGAAGAATGGCTGCATATGCCCAAAAGATATGAACGGACTCTCTTTCGCACTGGTACACCAGATTTAAAGCTCTGTGGTTTTAGTTGGAGATCCTACAGCTGATTCTGCCCATTGAATCCCAACCAAGGGAATTTCAGGGAATCGCATGACGAGCTGCACATTGCCTCTGTAATAGCATCAAGTTTGTTTCATGAGTAAATTACTTGTGCAACACTGCAACTGAGAGCAGTCGGATGAGAGAAAGAGACAGAGCGCAAATCTGTGACAGCTACGTGCCAAACTTTTTTACATGGTAGGATTAAATAAGGTGTACGACAGACCTTCTTTGTAAAAGGTTTCATGCTACATCATCATTTTATATATGACCAGTCACGAGAGTCTTCGCAAATGTACTTTCAAACCAAACCTTCAAGCTTGCCTCAAGCTGTTTATATAG
This sequence comes from Enteromius afrohamiltoni, assembly GCA_034779775.1. Taxonomy (NCBI): domain Eukaryota; kingdom Metazoa; phylum Chordata; class Actinopteri; order Cypriniformes; family Cyprinidae; genus Enteromius; species Enteromius afrohamiltoni. The sequence goes on from JAUYWG010000056.1 coordinate 20,184,027, forward strand.
ATAAATAGACAGTGATTTTTAAAGATTTAAAAATAAATAAGATGAAAGCAATTTCTAAAGCAAAATTCCAAAACAAATAACTGAATGAAACGCTGTGGTGTTTAAACACACTTTCCATTCAAAGTGTTGATTTGCTTGAGAGCCCCAAAAGATTCAAATCCAATTCAGAGATATGAATAACTGCACCTGCTACATTCGTTATCAAGAAATATCGGTTGTGCGCAGCGATCTTAAAACGGATTAATTATTGAGTCTGCACTCTCTTTGGATTAAAATCTGCTCTGCTTCTTTAGGGTAGCGCAATTGAGCTCATGCTCTTGAGAAATTAAAATATTTAATTCCTCACATATAACAGAAAAATACATATATAAACAAACCTATCATCAACAATGGTTTAACCTACATTTGCACATACAGTGTGTTTAAAGATTTAGGATGAATTTCAACACTTTCTTGCAGACACCATTTTATCTCATTTTAATGCATACCAACATTTATTTCTAACCAGTATTCATTTATTTTACTTGCTTTAAATAACAAGAAAGCAGTGAACATTCTTCAGTTTTACTATAGTAATTAGATACTAGTAGACTTCCAGTAGCGATTACTGTATATTCAATTAGACGCTTGTAACATGACACTAGCATGTGGCATTAGAATTTAATGAGGCACTAGAATTTATCCCAACTGTCAGTATTAATATTACTAGTTACATTTTATTTATTGTATTTGATATGTAGCTGATATTAATCTAAATGGGTACTTTAAGGTTCAAGAACAACAGGGACCAAGCTATTGTATACTAGAATTTTTTTTTTTTTTTTAACCAGCAACACATGGATTAGTAATAAGTACTATAGAATGCATTGGATAAAATGTTGTAAATATTTCAATAGACAATATACCTCAACACTACTGAAACGAGAACTAGTTTTTAAGGAATTAATACTTATATGCTGATAAAAATTCTAGTCACTATTAGCCTAGTCGAATCAAATAAAGTAAAAGTGTTTCTTGATAATACGGCTTGCCACGACGCACGTGCGTGTATTTTTTTTAGAATGTTGGAATGTGTTACAATAAGAGAACTGGCCAACAATAGGACAACAAAATAAACTGATCATCATCTCTTTACTTAAGGTGACCGCGCGAAACAAACACGCAACATCGTGTACAAGAATGTAAGAGGTGTGCCCGAATAGTTTGACAGGAGACAGCGGGACTTACCTTGATCAAGCAGCCGCAATGAGTGCTGAAAGGACGGGTCCAGAGAATCCTTCTCCGCCATCAGTTCTGGCAAGTACTTTTCGTTATCCATCTCGCCCAGTGCGTTTTGTCCGACAAAAAGCTTGTCAGTTGCAGAAGGAGAAATGTAAGATCCTGCTTTTGTCCTACAGCAAGCCAGACAAGATGCGCACCAGTCGTAAGGAAAGAACCCAGGGATTCTATCAGCGGCCGGTGAGCATCTACAAGATAATGTGGAGTTCGCTTTTTTTCTTTAGGTGCGCTGGTGATAACTACTGTCCATGCGCTTCCCAGATGGTTCGCCTTTAGCCCATCTGCAGGAAATTCGCCGATGCCTCCGTACAGTCAGAGTCCTCCAGTCAGACTGCCGCTCTCAACTGTAAACAACCGCTTTGAAGCTCCCCCTGTTGTATCCACGGGCAACGACTGCAAGTCCCAGATCCTCAGTTGATTGGATGTAGCTGGTGCCGTTTGGTGAGATATCGGATACCCAGATGTCAATCACTCCCTGAGGGCGGGGTGGGTGTGGAATTGTCCGAGGTGCTGCAGTGTCTCGCGAATGTGATGAGTTGAGATGGGAATTGTACAGAATCTTGATGTTTTGTGATTCCGGTTCAGAATCGGTTTTAATATTTCTCGCCCTTAACGGAGTTCTATGGGTGACATTTTTGGGAAAACATTAATTATTGTATTTAAAATGGTGTTTAAAAGATTATGCTTTCTTTTAGGGGTGACTAACACAAAAGCAAACTCTACAATTAACATTTCATCCATTTCTAAAACATCTTCTTAAAATGTTACAGGTACGATAAATCAGTAAGCATAAGTTTGGAGACAGAAGAGTCGAAAAGTAATAACTTTCAACTGTTATGTCAGCAACTAGGCCAAAAGTGATTTAGACTGACCAATAGGAACTGGCTTATTACAGATATTTTCTTTGATGTCATTTAGGATTTGGACAATATTGGACAAGCTTGGTGTATGTAATTAATTAATGCGACTAATCGAATTACTGCACTGTATGGTTTTATTAAATAATTTTAGTACGGTGTTCTGTCTGCATCAGTGGAGGAATGCATGTTCAAGAACTTATAATGAAATGTAAAGCAGTGTATTCTATATATTATTTAAATGTCATAGGTTCTTATTAAGAATGAACAAAAACAATGAATAGGTATAATATATACTAATAATAATAATAATGATATAAAAAATAATAATAATATATTACAGAATAATATATTATTTGCAATATGCTGGGAAGAGGCCTTACTAAAATACCTTTGGCTGATTTGGCAGATTTTGACATGCATTTGTTTCTCTTGTTTATCTCAGGTGATCACAGCTGTTTCAAAAAGAAACTATCCTTTCAAGTGTTACTGAACTACCATTGCAAAACAAGATTTGTGCATAACATAATACAAACATTCAGAAAAAACCCATACATCTGTGTAACCCACAACATTAATTCCCAAGAAAGGTCAAAGCAGTCTCGTGACAGTAGGCTTACCAACCACAGAGTTACTCTGCCTCCATGCCAAAATGCAGCTGTATTAGATGCCAATCAAAAGATGTGTTGCTATTTGGGACATGCCACATACATGGCTGGTAGCTGCAACAGTGACTCCAAATTCAAGTTTAAAATGAACGGCTGTAATGTAGAGGAAAAAATTGAGCTGTTTTATTGTAATGTCTGATCTCCACAAATAGCCTGGGTAGGATTAAACTTGAGTCATGTACTGTATCTGTAAAATGATAGCTCAGAACTTACCAATGAGGTCATGCATGGGTAATATAAAAAATGTAACACAGGAAAGAGATGCTATCTTACTGTGAAGCGATTGGCAAGCTCTTTAAGTTGGGTAGCACCAAGTATGTGGTAGTACATTCACAGTTTGCTCCCTTTGTTGTCTCCTGGATTCAGATATAAAAAAAATATATTATTATGGTAAATGCACTCTCAGATTACTTTCCCTGAAGAGATACAGACAAAGGAAGAGCAAAACTCCATTCACCAATGTGCCCTTAGTCTTGTTTGGGGGGAAGGGTGGGCGAAGAGGTGAAAGATCACTGTAGGAGCATCGCATAACACAGTTAATCAAAAATCTAAACTAATTGAGGATTTTTTTTTCAATCCTAGTCAATGGTTCAGTCACAAATCTCCTTCTATGAGCAGATTGACGCAGACATCTTTTTGCAGAAATGTATTCAGGAACATCTGGACACGTTCTTCATTTTTAAAGTAATGCAGGAATGCTTTGCGGTCTTGACTGGTCTGCATTGCATTAGATTACATTAGGCATACCCTATCTAACTATCTGTATTTCCTACCTAATCTTAAACAAAATACACCTCACTTTAATTTCTAAAAGATGGCACAACAGATCACTGGATATGTTTCTCGTCTCCACCAGACTCCCTTTGCAGATAAAAGTGTATGATCATTTGTACCATGTGTAGTGTGTGATTAATCAGATCTCATCTCCCATTAGAGGCTCACACTCTCAGCAGGTTCTTTCACCTCACTGCTAATGACCAAACTCAAGAGTCACCACAAAGGGGTCCCATGGAGAGCCTTCAGGTCACAGTTTTGTTCATGGCCATTATCTGCTACCATCCATGATGATTTATATCAGTTTGTCAACAGACACCCAGCCAAAAGAGAGGCAGAAGACCAAAATGAAACAAAGTCGTTCAGTGGGGAAGTGGACTGTCTCATTATACCAGTCAGAGGTAGTTCTCAAGTTTTCAGTTGTCAGAAATGGAAAAATAAAAAGGGGGAGGCTTAGGTGGGCGTATTGGACTGTAGGCAGCGGAAACAAGTTGCATAACTCAAAATGTCAGAGTTCTGATGAGCCAAGCCCACTCTATCTTCACCAACCCTGATCCACAGTTCTTAGACCGAAAAAAAAAGTTCTATGTATATCAGCACTTTTATGTTCATCCGCATCAAACTTTGAGGTGACGCTCTGTATGTTTACTGTGTGGACGGGAAGCTTCAAGCAATCGATGAAATGTTTATTTATAGATACCAGTGGGCAGAGTATATGGAGAGGTTAGCTCTGGGAAAAGTTAAAGTTAGAGACAGTTAGCTGTTTTGTATACACTATGCAAAATAAGGAATGAAATTAGATTAGCGATATCTATTAGTACCTTAAAAATAGCCTTCAGCTGCAATCACACTAAGTTTTGCAAAATGACTTCTGTCCATGCAAGACCACAAAAAATGACCTCTTTAAACCAGCCGGAGGGTCAACAATCTGTGATATTCACCTACCGGTCAAATATTCTTTGTCCATGCAAATCTGCAGGACAAAGAAAAGAGCCAACTGCAAAAAAGAGCCAACTTTGCCACTTGTACTTGTGTTTCTTTAGTGCTCGGCTGCTCGCATGAAAACATAGTCCTTCAGCATCTTTATTTGGGAAAAAAAAGGTAAAAATCTAAAGACTGCGTCGCAGCCTGATCACAGCAATTTTGAATTCTGGTACCTGTTTCCACATGACTGCCTCTATTGCAAAGCTTAAGGGGCAATGTTTTAATCTCTGTGAGGGACCATTAAAAACGAGCTCAAAAGCACTAATCTCCTTCTCAGAAACATGACTTATTTATAGATATGGTTGCCATCTGGTGCTGCTCTTCTCCAACGTTTCGGCACAAGATAAATCTGCAACATTAATGGGCTCTTGTCTTTGCATCCTGCTCCTAATTGCAATATATCACACAATAAAACAATAAATAAACTTTGGTTTGGTTGGTTACAATATGCTGGTTGTTTCACGATGCACCACCAAATGATGGCCTCCCAGCGGTCGTTACTGTGGTTTTAATCATAACTGAGGGAGGTTACCTGCTTGACTGCGCTGCCGGGAGACTCTCCATTTAATATTTGTCTCATAAATACCACCTTAATTACACAGCTGAAGAGAAATGACTGACACCCAAGGGTGCTGTGATTCTTTTTGTCCTAACAACAAGACGCCAAACATCTGCTGCAGGCATTTGTTTTCACTTTAAAGCCATTAGAGTATGACAGAAAGTCACTCAACCGTGTTGTCATTTTCACTTTCTCATTTTGCTTTGTTTTGCAATGATGTATTATAGTAATGATGTTAAGTTTAAAGACCTACGCGCCGTCTTTAACAAGTGAAAACGGTTAGCAAACGCCGTCGCGTCTAATGAATTCGTCTGCTGACAGGAACAGAGCTTCCGTCTCACCTCTCAGGAATGTAGAACGCTGACATATATTTAGCAGCTAATTTGAAAGTTTTACCACTGCCACGGGGGTATCTTACAGTCCGCGTGCCTTTCACTACCATCTCACCGCTCACGAGAAGAAATCACACAAAGCCCACTAAAACGTAGCACTCGCACGTCTTCTAGCGCGCCCGAAAAAGACGGAAAAGTTCTTGGAAAAGGAACGTGCGCCTGCATTGGAAGTGGCAACACTGGCTCCGTGTGGTCATAACAGGTACTTCCGCTCGTTTATAGACGACAGCGTGAGTCAAGATCACTTAAAGTTCAGTTTAAACCTGATCGACACCACATTGGATAACTATATGATCTCCAACCTGCCTTTAAGACTTTAATAAGCAAAGAATGTCTATTTTCTATGCTTGTCAGTCAAGACAGAATCAAATCAGTGTTATGCATTGTTATACATTATGCATTGTGAATAGGAGTGTTGATTTTTGACAGTTGTTTGTAGGCGATATGCATTCTGTGTAGCGTTGATGAAGAATAACTTGAAACATAATTGAATTTAGCCGTCAGACAACCGGCTTTGTTTGATGTGGTCCTGGTTATTATAGTTATTTATTAATTTATATCAAGTAAACATCTATTTAGAATGGATTTGCACATTCACATATTACAAGAGCATTATCCCAAAAAGCTAACAGATTGGCAAATTGACTTTATAGTGATTACCAAAAAACGTGTATCTTTAGCTAAATATAAAATTAACATGACTAATAGTTGAAATACTGCCTTAATATGTTTCTATGCCCTGACTATGTGATGTATCAATTCTGTTACAGTGGGTACCAGTGACCAAACTTACTCATGACAAAAGCAAAGTAGCTCAATGAGTAACTTAAAGAAGGACCTTTGCGACACACTCGCACACACATAAACCATCCTTTAAATGGCCATTCAAACATACTGATCTCGCAGGCCCTGATCCATCACAGGAATTGATCTCCCTTCCTTCCTTTCCCCCTTTTACTCTCTTTCTCTCTCTCTCATTCTCTAAAGGAAATCGTAATGAGGAGCTGTCAGCTCAATCCAGGTAAACAAATCAATGACACCTAGACTGGAAGCACTCACAAGGTCAACTGTCTCTCACCCTCCCTATGTGTTTACGTTCTATCTCTCACACACATTATCTCTACCTTTCCATTTTCCCCTTTCATAGCCCCGCTTGAGTTCCTGGTTGCACAGGGACCTAACCTGACCTCTTTTTTCTTTGACTCTCAGAAAGGAAGACCTGTCAGCAGTCTTTTAATTTATGTATCCATTTGACATTCCATATGATGTTTTTAGGCTTCAAATGCATTGGAAATGATCAATTTGCCTTGAAGGCTGATACTCTTGAAACTACATCATTTCAGATGCTAAGAGTGCACTAAGTCTTCAGATGCCAGGGTGTGATAAGAAAAATCATATAATGCTATGCATACTCCATAAATGACCTGCAGTCCTGGGTCATTTACTTACACTTAATTCTGTTACTGGTCACAAATTAGCTACATGATGGAAATTATAATCAGTAATTTAATCTAGATTGCTCACATTCCCATTTAAATGGGATTCCTAAAGAAAAAGCCTATACACACACACACATATATATATACAGACTTAAGAGGGATTTAAGTCAATATTTCAGGTCAGAGGGGTTTGCTTGACAAAAAAGTTTTCAGCAAAAATCCCTGCATCACATGAAGAAACATTCGTAAACATAAAAAACAGCATTGAAAGGAATATGCATCAATATTCATCTCAATAACCTTTTTTAGTAAAGAGGACATTACATTTTTCACAATTTCAAAACAACGCTCCTCGCAGATTCAGACAGGCTGAAAACCAGTGGGTTCTTAATTAGATTACACAAACGGAGGTCTCCTCCAGGAGCACAAACGTCAAAATCTCAACATTTTGTAAATCAGTTTAACCAGAGATGACTCGAAATGCAATTAACCTATTTTTCTTATTGTGAGCATTGAATGGAGGCTAGAGGTGACACCTGCATGTCTTGGCCTGTCAGGATTGTAGAGCAAGAGAATAAAGTCTATGAAATCCACACGTCAATCAAACCCTGTATGAGGGGGGACATTGGGAAAAAAAGGGTGTGAGAAGAGAAGCGGAGAATGAGAGCGGGGAAAAAAGTGGAAGGAAAGTGAGATTGCGAGAGCGAATGGTGGCTGTTAAAAATCCCTGTCAGGCAGCAGAAGGTGATATGGCTGCTTCCCATAAATTCCTGTGATTATGGAGAGAAATCTGTGAGGAACACGCAGTCATTGCCACAGTTAACGAATGAACGCTGCTGCTGCTGTGAAGGACAAGTGGAAAAATGGCTCCCAAAAAGCGCTATGTCAAATCAATGTTCTTCTGTTGTTGTTGTGAGCTTCAACATTACTTAATGCTTGACTAAAATTCATCACTACAAAGGTTGCTTTAATTTCAAGGCTTTTCAAATGTGATTTTAGGTTGTCCGCCGTATGATAACTGGTTGAAAACTCCAACCAAATATGATTGAACTAATATTAGTCATTACGGACCCCTTGAATGCAAGTTATTATCTTTTGTGTCATCAGAAATGAGAATCTTTCTCAGCATTTTGACTTGAATCTGCACTAATAGGTTGCGTCAGTTTCAATCAAATAGCAGAAAATGACTGCTTCATGGTCTTTTGAGGGGGCGACCAGCCGTCATTGGACCAGAGTGGTATAAATATTGGTTTAAAAATGGCTTTTTTATTGAAGTATTTTTTATTGAAGTAATTATAAATAGTAAGTAATTATAAATACTTGAAAAAGTTGTTTTTGTTTTTCGGGACGAAATTCTCCTTGTACCTTAAGCATCCACCTAAGAAAACATTAATGTACCATCTTTCTGTACATTTTGAAATTTCTATTTTTAAAATATTGAATAACTTGCATGAAGCTGCCAGGAGTGGGATGTATGCAAACTTAAAACAGTCATGATGGTCTGCTGGAGAGGGTTATTAGCAGAGTTTAGAAATAAGGAGAATTCAGGTTGGAGTGCTTCCTCCTCCAGAGCTACAGGAACTGCTCACTGTGTGGGAAGCAGGTAGGAGGGAGGGCCTGCTCCTCTGCCTCAACTCCTCTCTCTCTCTCTCTCCCTGCTTCTTCTCTCTGAGGAGTCTTCCAGTGTGAATATGGGGGCGAATTGATAGATTCAGAGAGCAAGAAGAAATATCTTTTTTTTTTTTAATTCAGTCAGGCTTCTAAATGTTTCTGACTCTATCTAAAGGCAGTAAGAAATTAAATAAACCAAATTAAAGGCAGGGTAAGTGATTTCTGGAAGCCAGCAAACAAGCCCATACCCCAAAAAGATCTCGTCCCTATTTTGATAGTTCCACCTCACACATACATAGCATATGCGACTTAGGCTACGATTAGATCTGTGAAACAAGAAGTCTTTATAATCAGTGATGCAGTTTACACCAGATGTGAGCAGCTCCACAAATCTCAGACAGCAAACTGCTGCCACATTTTATTTATGACTTGCTGTAGTCTTTTTATCGCATTCGGTGTAGGTAGACTTTAGCTGTCGTGGTGCGGCGTCTGGTGTAAATTTGGTGTTACTCACTGTAACGCTCTGCAGGAAGGAGACTGGAAGCAATGGAGTAAGTATGAAGTCTTGAGTATGAAGTAAGTATGAAGTAAAGAGTCAGTGAATCTTGACAATCGTGACACTCACCTATCGAGAAAAACCAAAGCAACCTCAGCATCTGGAAAGCTAATGCGATTTTTACATTGGTCTGACTTCTTGCCTTATCATTTTTTTTTTTGTTGTTTTTTTTTTTTGTTATTTATCATTTTGTCACTCGGCTCATCTGTTAAATGTACTCCCATCCACATCATCACATTATTAGTAGACATGCCCCTTAATCATCAAGTTGTGACACCAAGTGGTCCCTGACAAGCTTCAATATGTGACAAGTTGGGAAAATGGTGGATTTTATATTTTAAGAGGATTGCAAGTTATCTTATGTTTAGGTTACATTTATTTATTTATTTATTATTATTCTAAACACAAGTACATGACAACAATTCAACTATTTGGTTCTAATGCTAACATTTACTTATATTTGTGCTAACCAATTAAAACGATATTCTCATGAAAACATGTTTGGATTGTGTATTTTATTTTTACATTTATATTGCACATATAGTACAGTGTGTAAGCATGTTGATTATAGGGAACTAAATGAACAGTTTTTCATGTTAGATGTTGTTTTGTCCCCCAAAGACATGACAAAATTTAACATCCACTCAGAACCAAAGCAGTGTAATTATTTGAAAGAAGAAAACTAAATAAAAGCATTTCCTCCAGAATCATTAGATATAGTAGGGGCAGAAATTACCTAGCAATGGATCATTTCTGTAGTCTTTGCAATTGCTGTTATGCTTTTAATGCACCATTTTTGCATTTTTACTGTTGGAATTGGCTACATATTCAAACAAACAAAAGGTTATTTATCTGTCAGAGCCAAATAAAAAAGGAAATTTAAAGACGAGCAGTGTTTGAGAGAAACACAGCAAGGAACACTCATTCACCACACGTTATCAGACTATTCCCACTCATTTCATCTTCTTTCTCCTGCTTTTCATTCAATGCCACATCTACTTTGTCAAACTTCTTATTTTTGCTATAGTTATCATTTAAAAACCTGAAACACTGTGTACGGGCCTTGTCCCAGGAGGTGTCACCTGATAACACAAATCTTGTGTTCTTCTAAAGCGTCCTATCTGTAGAGACAGCACTTCAGCGCTTCAGAGAAGATAAAGTGGGTTTACGTTAAACTCGCATCCTGAAAGACCTGATAAACGGAACAAGCTTATCTGTATTCCATGGAATGTTACACATTTTTCTTAATCTCTCACATTCTCTCTCCTACAGTCCGCCAATCTACACTAAAAAGGAAGCAACACGACATAAAAAAAAATAGATTGTTCCCATTACAATCAACAGAACTGTCTACACTGCAAGTGTGCGTCAGCATCGTTGATTATAATGAGCGCCACCTTCAAAATCTCCCTTTTACTCCGTATATATAGTACACATTTTTGTAGGAGTATATGACAGAATAAATAATGCAGTCATTTAATTCTATAATGCACAGAAATAATATTTGCACGAATAGGCACAAATAGTTTTTTTCTTTTTGGAAGGATGTTTTGCTAGCTGGACAATTAATGGATCGCTATTAAACAACAGTACAATCCACTAAACAAACTGCATTTATGTTGCTCACAGCCTCATTTTCTTGTTGGTCCCACTTCGTATTAAGTGGCTCTAATGCATGTGTATGTGGTGGTTTAAAAAAAAAAGCAAAATAGAAATAAATAAATTATGTTTAGAGTAACACTGAACTTAAAACAGTGAATGTATTTTTGTGAATGCACTATA